>OZ026818.1:3241643-3418806 GCA_964023185.1 Macaria liturata | reverse complement strand
CGCCTGCCGCCGCCTGGCGCTGCGCTGCGCCGTGGTGCGCCGTGGCGGTGCGCGGGCTCGCCTGCGCCTGCGCGCACTGCGGACACGCGGGGCACGCGCATCACATGCTGCAGTGGTACGGATATTATTTATTTTACTATTAACCGACTTATCTCAGACTACAGTGGTGCTTAACATCAGGCAGGCTGTAGTCAAAACGTTGCCTATTCAGTGTAAAAAAAAGACTTCAAAAAAAGGAGGTTATCAAGTCTTTGAAAGTTTTTTTTATTCGTAGGTATATGTTTACAAAACTGAAAATATACATAAACTTACTTAAAAAACTACTATGAATAAACTAATAAATGTACATTTTCTTCTAGACGTGTGTGTATATTTAAATACCTACTTCATTATTATAGTGTATTTCACAGAGGAATCTTGACACCCACACTTTTTGCGTATCTTTTTTACTTTGAATTTGGTACGAATGACGGCTTGCACTGAGGATAAATTACCGATCCTAGCGGCAATTTTTTAGATATGAAAATATAATGAATATCACGGTACACTGGCGTTTCTAGCGGTGCATCTCACATTCATACTCAAGGCTTTATAAAAATCATCATTTAATCTTACCTACTTAGATTATGACTTTTTCTATACAACATTTTTATCAAATACACTTATTCTGGCTTTCTATTATTATTTATGTGATTTTCTTCAATTATCCTTATTTATGTGACTCCAGGTTCACGGAGCGAGACACGTGTCCAACCGGCTGCGGCTGCAAGTGTCTGCTGGACGGGAGTGCGCTGTGGAAAGGGATCAAGGGGAACTACTCGTAACGAGGTAAATTCAACCTTCACTTGTATGATATAACACTCATTTTAGAAAATAATAAGATGTAATTGACATGTAGCATTACCTTTATTGTAAGAACAAATTTTCGTAAGTTGATTTGCAATATGTTAGAATAAGGTGTACATATGTTTTGTACTTTGAGTAATCAAAACTATATTTAATTTTAAGACGGTATAATTTTAAAACTGTTGCTATGTTTGTACATTTATTTTGATAGTGAAAAGGATAATATATAAAATTTTACTCTTAAAGACTGCCATTTTTGTAAATGCGAAGAAATAAATAAGAAGCAAACTTTTTTAAGAATTTTATTTAACAAACTTTTTACAATCTTAAAACGGAAAGGTGCTGTAGTATTCGAGAGTTAGTGAACTTTATCATACTTAGATGTAGGTATTAGAAATAAGAGGGCTCATTATGAATATACCATTGAGACCGAGGAATATTTTGCCTACTATGGTTAGAAGAGTTTCTTTTAGGTATATTCATAACTAGCTATTAAATGTAGGTAAGTTACTAAGCTGTAGGTCAGTCTCAACGACGCGAAAAAAATAAAGCTTTGTACAGTTTTTTTTACGAAAATAAATACATTAGAAATTATAAAGCATGAGCATATTGAATATACAATGATCAATTGAA
Source organism: Macaria liturata (assembly GCA_964023185.1). NCBI lineage: Eukaryota > Metazoa > Arthropoda > Insecta > Lepidoptera > Geometridae > Macaria > Macaria liturata. The sequence goes on along the minus strand of OZ026818.1, from coordinate 3,417,327 downwards.
TATTTAATAACATAATACAAAGTAGGTGTGTTGTAGAAATAAACTACAGGAGAATCCGCCAATCATAGACGCTCAAAATGCTGTCATTGAATGAAGGTTTTGAGGTAATTCCTATTTGATGTTTTCAAAGTCCGAGATCATTGATAAATAAGTAAACTATCGTAAATTAATGCTAGGTGTCTAATTGGTCATTGTTTCGAACAAAGTAAATTATATTCTTAAATAATGATTTACGAAACGCTAAACATATAATCAACTCGCGAGATCGCGAGCTAAGAGGTTAGTAGGTAAAACCTCCAATAAGAAGGCAAAACTCCAAGTTTGGAACATCGCCGCCAGGTGGCCAGTCTGTCGGTCTTTTATCGAATTCATTTCGGAGAGTGTGCTGAGGAGCTACATGAACTGATTCCCTCAGCTCCTTTTTATACCCGAACAAGCAGAAAGTCCGCAGGTAGACACCGTTTTATGGTGGAAGTGCCGAAGTGTCGAACACAGCGCTTTGCCTCTACATTTATTGTACGGACGGCAAAGCTTTGGAACACTTTACCAGAAGCTGTGTTTCCTGCGAACTACAATCCAGCGGTTTTCAAATCTAGAGTTAATAGGTATCTTCTAGGTAAACGTGTTACACCCTAGGCTGCAGCAATGCTTAACATCAGGCAGGCTGTAGTTAAACGTAAACCTGTCCCACGTAAAAAAAAACTTCATATAGCTACATTTACAATAGTTAGCGAAAAAGTAAGAATTTTGAACTAAACGGCGATAAAAAATCAAACATGTTTACTGGCTAACGCACTACATATATTATTAAGATTTGATTTATTAGTTACTCAGTAACCTTTCTTTAAATTGTATTATTGTGCAAGGGCAACTCAGATAGATATAAAATAAGTTTAGACAAAATTCTTCCTGTTTCTTGACCAGTATTTATCAGATACAATAAAATTTTGCCTTTTTTGCTTAACGTAACATTTTGTACAAACTCAAAATGACTGTAAGTTATTTATTATACGCAGTGTAAAAGAGATTCAACGCAGTCCATATGTACAATACTCTTATAGCAATAAAATTTAGAATCTACCTTAGATAGGTGAAATTACTTAGCATTATATCGATACAAAATCGGGAAAAATTAGGCACTGATTGTATAAGCGATCTACCATCTAAATAGAACTACTAGATTGTCCAAATCTTACTTTAAAAATATATTAATGAATCGCAAATCACTGAAATGGTTTGTTTCGTCAAAATGTTTTTCTGGGATAAATTTATTCAGGGATACTTAATCTTAATGTGCGGTTTTCAAGAACACGTTGCAGAAACACTTTCATGAAAGAAGTCCCACATATAGGTATAGAATTAGCAGTTTCACTTTGCTGTCATCTTTCGTGAAGTGAACTCTGTTGTTACAATTGAATTTAATTTTTACTCAACCGTAGAAACGCGAGCATATGCACAAAATTATATCGAAGAGTTTGCTCAGAAAATAGGAAACCCTTAAAAATAATACAGTTTTAGTATAGACAAAATATATACGACAAGTACTTACAAAAAACAATTATCAACAACTAAAAGCTACAACAACTCAAACAGGTCCAAGACATTGGCTATATCTGACTATGTAGCGTCCGCGCAAGATAACTTCAATCACCGGCAGCACTTGAGTCTATTTACCTTCAAGTTCATATAGTTCCATTTTGTAACTTATATTATCGACAAGGGCTGAAAATGATGATGATTGTATCTTATTATTAAAACTTTCGTAAGACATTTTTTGTCTGCGCGCTGGCGCGGTCCCAGAACGTACTCGTAGGTACGTTCTGAAGATGATGATGAGAAGGGTGTCATTACACCCGAAACGCGTAAACAACATAGAAATTAGGCGTGAGTGAAAACCGTAATAGTTACATAATGATTGTATCTTGCGTGGACTCTGTCTAAAACTAACTTACAACTACAGGCACCAACACGCATGCAGGCGACCGGGTCTCAGAGGCGGGTCGTTCTATTGTAGCAGCTAAAACAATAAACTTTTATTAGTAAAACTTTTTTGACAACACAGAAATAATTAGTCAAAGTACTTAATACTTCTTAACTACACAGAAATTGGTAAAAACAGTCGCTAAAGTGTGTACTACGGTCGGGAGTTAGAGTTAGTTAGACTATCTAGAGTTAAATTTCACAAGTTTAAAAATGTCTTCAAAATATATTTAATTATACCAGAAAACCTTCATAAGTTACGCTTTCTGACTATCATAATCAGCTAAATTGTGGTAAGTTGTATAGAAAACTATGAAATAATTCCACGTATTACAAATCAAATCCAGTATTTTCTTTCCATGCATTCAATTCATTTATATCTTAATGAATAATAATTGTGTGCTAACTACTCTGAAACTCTGTGACAGAATAAAACGCTACGGTATAATGCTACTGGTTTGTATAGTTTTATATCAAGAGTCTAATTTGGAGAAGTGTTTAATCAATGTCGTAATGCATATTCTAAATTATTATGGGACTTTTGCGTCAAGGTATGTGGCATGGGTACCTATGGCTCGGAGCTAATGAGACTCCACTACGGACGAAAACCTACCACGTTGTCCCTTCGTCTGTGCCTTCGTTCGGAAAGGGCGGATTTCGCGAGCAAGCGAGCAATACTTCTCCGCAATACCCGCCCAAACCTCAGTCCACGGTCAATCAGTCAACTCTAGTCTGTCTAATATAAGGAGTTAGTATGATGAGCGTGAGTCGGTTGTACCTCTCGAGCAAGCGCCGCTTGAGTTCGGGCGGGTAGGTGACGTAGATATAGTGGTCATCGTGGTCCGGGTCGTCCAGTAAGCCTTCCTCCGCCGCCAGTCGGTCGCCCCGCGTCGGGGAGGAGTGTGTCGTCATGGACACTGACGCGCTGCCCGCTACGCTGCCTTCCTCGGAACTGGATAAATATAGGGACGTGAAATCTGGGCAAGCTGCTTATGATGGCTGCCAGTTTTGGTAGTCTTAACACTTACCTAGAGTAAAAGTGTTATACCTAAACTAGACTGCAGCGATGCGCGATATCAAGTGGATGTAGTTAAATGTGAGCCTTATTGCTTTAATAAAAACAGGTAGATGTGATGGGAGTCTTTAGAACTGAGCTGTTGGCATAAGTAGACATCAATATCAAAAGTCGTCTAAAGCCTACAACATGTCGGCTTTGATATACTGAAGCCTTAAAAAGATTTTACCCAAGTCACCAGTAACACTCTTATTTAAATTTTGAATTCTAGAACTCTTACTCAAAAACTATCCATATGATATAGTAGCACATGCTGAGCGCGAGCGCGAGGCCGGTGGCCAGTGCTAAGAGCAGGGGCCAGGGGAAGGCTCGCGCCGTGGGAGCCGTGTCCTCCCAGTACCGGTCGCAGCTCAGGTACCAGCACACAGCACGCTGCATCTCCTCTGGAACACGAAAAACAATATTCAGGGACTTTTTACTCAGCGGCATCTAGACTAGACCAACTACGCAAACGCATGTTACGCTTAGTACTAGATACGAAAAAAACAGAAATTAGCAGAATGGGCGTTAAACACAAAATTTAAATAGAATACAGTACCATGAAAAATAAAAGAACAACGAAACTGGTCATAACCAATATAGCAAAGGAGAACAACCGAAAGTATGCTATAACTGATACATTTCTGTGCGGCTTCTAAGATACAGGATATGTCCTAGTGCAGAACCCAGAAACCCACAGACATATCAAATATGCAGTAGGTATCCTAAGGTAGATAAGTCAAACATGTTATTTAAAATTAAATGTTAAGGTAAATAAATTATTATCTTACCTTCAAGCTCCGTGAACTGGTGCTGAGTGAGATGCAGCAGAAGGGTGGCTATGCAAGAGTGGACTATCTTCTCACATCGCACCTGAAACAAACAATTTAATGCACAGTTAAACTATAAACTAATAACATTTAACAACAACATTTTGCCAGACTAGTGGTTACTGATAAAACCCATCAGTCAACCCATACGGTTTTTATGTATCATCAGCATTGATCAAAGTGTGTAAAATATAGTCATCGCGGGTGCTACTACTCTTCAAATTAAGTTGAGTCGGATAAACTTTTTATTGCAACACACATATAGTAATCAAAACTAGTGCTTTATCGCTAAAAGTGATGACACGAGATGAAGAGGAGTCAGTCACCTTTAAAGTTTGTAGTCTAGTAGGATCACACGCAGCTCTTTCAGCCTGAAGATCAGCCAGCCTCTTCTGCCTACTGTCTGGAGGCAAAGAGGACTCCACGGTGTCAGCGTCACACAACTCCGCAGTCTGATTCGTGTCGCTCTCCACGTCTTCTGTCCTTTTCTCTTCAGTTGGTTCTGAGAGGGAGATAACAAGCTTTGTATCATCGGGCGACGGGCATAAAAAGGGACATAAGATAACTCTTGATCAATTTCAGAATTGGGTTTAAATCAGCATGTTGTCATATTGAGTACACAATAATTTCATCATAGGAAGCAATGGGAGTTGATCTGAAAGCATAAGAAAACCGTTTCATAGTGGTTTATTGAACTATGTATATCTGTGGGATATTACTGGTTTGATTGAGGAGCTGAGCAGTACGCCTGTGGGCCTCAGGTTGGACGGCAGGTATGTCAACAACCTGAGTTACGCAGATGATATGGTGCTGATCAGCCCCTCAATTAAGGGTTTGCGAAAACTAATTGAAATTTGTGAAAAATACGCCCTTGAACATAATTTAATATATAATGCGAAGAAAACAGAAATGATGATTTTTAGGTCGGGAAAGGGGCCCCTCAATGTGCCCGAAATTGCCATCGGTGGACAGATTGTTAAGACTGTAACTAGTTTCAAGTATCTTGGCCATATCATAACGTCTAATCTATCCGACAACGAAGACATTGAACGCCAAAGAAGAGCTTTGTGTGTTGTAGGAAATATGATTGCTAGAAAATTTCACAGAGCCTCCATAGATGTCAAAATTTCTTTGTTTAAGGCATATTGTCAGTCTTTTTACACGTGTCAACTCTGGACCAATTACACTATAATGTCGCACAATGCAATAAGAGTAGCCTACAACAACGTCTTCAGGCACCTGATGGGCCTGAAGTGGTATTGTAGTGCCTCGGAAATGTACACGAGTTCGCGAGTTGACTCATTTAACGCTATCCAAAGAAAACGCATCGCATCCTTCATGTTCAGAATTGATACGTGTAAAAATAAGATTGTCAGAAGCCTTATGGACCGGCAGCTGCTGTCTGCTACATATGAACGATGGGTAGCAATTGCAACTTAAAATGTACCTTTCTATAAAATATTGTATATATTCTCTGTTTATGATTGTGTGTGATATGGATCTCAGTGTCTGCAATAAAAAGTTATTATTATTATTACATTAGAAGTTAAGTAAACCATGAGTGTGGTAACAGAACTGGGATGAAACTAAAGATAGAAATATGATTGCTTTTTGTCTCATTGTGAACCTTCTTGTTTTTTCACATTCCTGCCAGTATCATTGATTTTTTTGGTGTGCACGTAAATAAAATATTGATTGAGAACCTCCTTCGCAATAAAAAGTCGGTAATAAACTGTTACTGACCTTGTTCGGTGTCGTCCACATCTATTTGAGTCTTCGGGCAGTCGGGCTCGTGGTGCGTGCGCGGGCGCAGGCGGCGGCGGGGTGACACACGCGCCACCGAGCGCGGCCCGGCCGGCGCCAGCGCCTTCTTCACGGACTCCAGGTCCTGCCACACCTGGGGTCATATACCTCGTCGCAATCACCGTCATAGTAATCATAAGCGTTTGACTTCAACTGTGTATGTAAGGTGTAATTTAAATTGAGAAGTCAACAGTTCGCTTACTAAGTATCCACCCATAAGCGTCCTAGAAGTAACTTGGGTGAATAAACCCTCGCCAAAAATATTGCTTTTCAATTACTTACTCTTGTGAAGAGAAGGTATGTACCCAAACACTTTGTGTGTAATAATTTATGCGTCTCAATAAAGATATTTCTATTTCGTATAAGTAAGTAAAAGTGGCAAAGACTGGGCTCAAGGGATTTATAACGCCTGTATCGCAGCTGTACTTGAATTATTACGAACAGTTGGGACAATTCTGGCCCTAAAAAGTTTCCAAATGTCTCTATGAATGGTTCATTAGCTCTTATATCTATATAAGAACTATCCCCGTCGAAAGCAGCCAAAGACAAAGGTTCTATTGTACCTCAATGTCAGTGCCAGGCGGGCTGCCGCCGCTGAGCAGGCCGTGCGCCACCAGCACCTGGCAGCGCATGATGTCGCAGTACTCCGCCAGACACACCGCGTCCTCCGCCTACAATACACACAACACTTAATCAATAACCAAGAATAAACTATCGGCTACTTAGAAAAACTGCAAAGTACTTAAAAAGAAGGCGGAGTCTTAACGATTTCTATTGAATTCCAGTTTCCATGAAACACCCTGTTACCAAGTATAGATTGACAAAGCAGGTAAAATGCTCATCTTTTGAATGAATTCTCATGGAGTAAGTACCTACTTAGTGACAACGAAGTGGATAACTGATCTACCTGCAATTGTAGAAAGCAGCTTGGAATCGCAGACTGTATTTTGCCATTCGTCTTCCAAACTTCAACATGCAGTTAATGCGGACGAGTTCGCGGCTTCAAGCCTCAAACCTCAGCCTCAATATTTCCAAGGTAGCAAGATTACAAGATAAGAATGTCCCTCAGCAGACCTTATTAATCTGGTTCTTGTGTCGCTGGTCGAAGTGCGTGTCGAGGTGGCGCTCCTCGTAGAAGGACTTGCCGCAGAAGGCGCACGTCCACTGCGAGGGCCGGTGCTGCAGCTTGGCGGCGTGCTGCGGCGCGAAGATATCGCGCGCCGGGTGGAACGGACACTCCAGGGGGAGCTTTACCTGGAACACACAGATTACTAAAAATATAAAAAACAATTATCAAACTGTTCTAGGCCTTAGCAGAAGCTGCGGCCGCGGTAAATGCAGAACGATTGGGTGCTGAAATAAACCTAGGCACGTGCGTTTCGGCAAGTGAGATCATATTGTATAACCGACTTTAAAAAGGAGGTTCTCAGTTCCCGATTCTTTCGAATTATTTGTTTATGATATATATATTTTATCATCGAGTGTGAAACCATTTTATAATCATCTTTGGCCAATTAATATCGTTACGTATATTTTTCATCCTGTGAAACAGATGGATCATTTGACCTCTGTCCTAACACACACCGACCATGATATCAGTACAAAACAGAACTATGATCGAATCAACAAGTACCTATCACTCTTTCAATACAGTTACAGTCCTATTTAGTCTCACTTACCTGAAATCTTTCTAATACAGGAATCCATTTGTTTTGAATGACTTTTCTGACAATTTTGGAGTTGTCACGAGAGCACGAGATCTTGAACACAGAGGGCCCCGGCCACGGGATCAGCGTGAGGAACAGAAGGGCCAGGACCTGGGATAATAAAATATCCATCATCAGTACGAGTAGAAACGAATGGTAGAAGTTGGAAGATTCACAGCTCTAATACTAAATTCTAATCATCAAAGGTTGTAAATGTTTGAGTAGCTGTCATCAGTCGCAACTGTATTGTGCTTTTCTGACAATCTCAAAGCTCTTTTAACCAGACCGCTGCCTTGGTTACCAATTTCCCAAATGGTACTAACCCTTGCTGTGGGCAGTGACATCACCTCACCGTATCGCGTTCATTTGTTATTCACACGATACAATCATTTCTTCTCCACCTAACAACACATCAACATTGGTTTAAAAAGACTGTTTATAGCAGAAACAGCCTGTAAACGGTTACCGCTATATTGTAATAATGATCCAAACGTTTTATACTTCGATTTTAGGTTATGATTGTGTTATTTAACTATTGATTTTCCGATTCACTATAACCTTTTCTTCAAGTTAATTTACAACGTACCTCGAGTGAGAACGACGTGGTCCTCATTCATATCTCTTATGCGGCAAATGGTCGAGGAAAATCTTGATAAGGGTTTTTAGATAAATCGAGGGTTAGTTTTTCCGGGGGCGAGCTGAGTTCTTGGTGGCATCAGGCAGCGCGCATGCGCTAACGACACAACTTCCCCTTCTGGACAAACTTCACTGATTCTAATTATTATACCTTTGACCTTATTAGATAAAGTAAATCATTTCCAGGTGGGGATTCTCCCCAGGTATTTGCATTTAGCATAATTAGGAAATATTGGTAAAGGCATACGAGTTAAAGCTGACTAAGTATAATATCTTCAAGAGGGCATCGCCGGTAAAATATTGTATTTCCCTGTTGTTTACTTTAGTTCAACCTTTTAGTGTGTATTGTCAAAGATATTTGGGTAAACAGCAGCGACCTCTGACCTTAGCCTTCTGAAATACGGGGTAGAGATTCTGATTCGATTTTTTATGAATATGTAAATAGCATACTTGATTAATTTTAGCTGAAAGAATCTTCTGCGTCAAAAACTAAGCTTGGGTCTTTTACATAAAGGTTGCCATTTTTTTCCTTGTCCGATCGTTTGCTCTTATGGGTAAAAACAAACCAATTTTGCTGTGAAATCGGTTTATTATATTATAGTCATTGGTCACGAAACAAGTAATAGTGCAAGGTATTGTTTATATTAAATTGGTGCACTCCACTTATTTTTATTAAGACTTAAACAAAGTGACCTTCAAACGTTTTGGTTTCGCGAAAACCAAGAATTATTTTTAGGCTTAGGTTTCACTAAAAATAAATATTTGATTTTTGGACTTGCTGTGTTAATGTTTCATAAATCTTGTAGGTATTAAGTAAATAACAGTGGTCTACTCTAGTGTCAGTAATTTTAAACCGCTCTAAAAGCCTCTGACATGACTTAACGACTGCCGTACTATGACAAACAGTCGGGATCTAAATAACAGTAAATAATCTGATTTAAATATGGTAAAATAAATATGTTCTAAGCATTAACATATTACCATTAAGGCATTATACATTACACATGACATGCAAGCGCCGTCATGGCGTGTTAAAGTTGACCAACACTTTGCGTGATCAGAAAAAACCCTCAAGAAAAACAGAGCGGAAAATTTTATAGCCACCCAAAAACTGCAGCGTCTCGAAATAAGCAAGTCCTTATGTGTTTATTATATACAATAACTTATTAGCTAAGTTTAACTGCGCTGAGGTTGTTTATTAAACTTAATTTGAAATGAGCGAAAATAATTTGTGCCGATCGGGATTATTTTCGTTCATTTCCATTAATTTCTTCCTAGTGTGACTGTCGGAAGATTTCATACCGCTCTCTTGTCTTCTGGAGTTCTGATATAGCCTGACTACTATTCTAATACGAATCGGTAACTTAACAAATCTATATATATAAAACTCAAAGGTGACTGACTGATTGACTGACTGACTGATATAGTGATCTAAATCATAAATCATATGTAATGTTTATTAACCTTACGACATCGCGCCGTACAGGGCAAGTCAAATGACATAGGTAATCACTTCTTAACAGTAATGTCTCTTTTAAATTACTTATTGCTACATATATATTATATACACTTATTATAATCAGTGAGCCTTAATAAAATAAAATATTTAATTTGGAAAACATAATAAAATCAAATAATCAATTTATAGACTACAATATTTAACAAAACAAAACTAAACTCAAGGGAATATTTATTGAAAAAATGAAGTTTCTGTAATTGAGCTTTTCATATACTCGTATTCATTGAGTGCGTAAAACGGGTTAACTTCAAAGAATTGTTTCAACTTTCTTTTGTATGCACTATATGGCAGATCTGTGATACTCAGTGGCAATTTATTATACATACAAATCTTATTGTATATTCCCTGTTTTTGCGTCTTGACTAGTCTGGTGTTCGGTTTGTTTAAATTGTCACATTTTCTGAAAGAATATTTTTTGTCTTTCTTCCATTCCTCTTTTACGTCGAAAACTTCTAAAAGACAGTTATAAATATACATGGAGATTACCGTCATTATTTTCAGTGTCTTAAAATGATTTCTTACTGGTGCACGTTTTTTTAGACCTAAAATCTATCAACGCACAACCTAAACCACTGGACGGATTGGGCTAAAATTTGGAATGAAGGTAGATGTTATAACGTAGGCATTCGCTAAGAAAGGATTTTTGGAAATGCCACTTTTAAAGGGGTGAAATAGGGGATGCAAGTTTTACTTCTTAATGCGAGCGAAGCCGCGGGCGCCCACTAGTCATTCTATATGTACAAGTTTGGAATAGTCGCCACTTTTTGGTCACCCAACCAGTGACAAACCAAGAGATGCTTCACTTTGATAATCGCATGAGAATTAAGAACAGCTCTACCTATGCAGAGCTATGTACCTACAGCAATTAAGAAAGTTAGTTTAAAAATACCATTGTAAACGAGTGAAGCGATAAAACTGGTGTAATGGGAAAACATCAACACGTTACTTTCGATAACAATTTTCACAGCCATTTGTCAACTGAAACTGAAGGCGACAACCAACACGGATATCCGCTTTTTTTTAAAAACGGTGATAATTACAGGTCAGTTCAAATATAATAATTAAGCGTTTAGATGTATGACAAATATACGTTGAGAGAAAACGCTAGGTATAATTAATTTATGTGGTTTAATATTATTGTTTTTATTAGCGGTAGCTTATTAAAATAAAAAAAATCTGCCCAGTTAAGATCGAGAAAATCTACATTTATTTTAGTGTCTTATTCGTACTTACATCAAGCTCAAAATATCGAATCAATTAATTTCATATTAAGTAGAAATAGATATAAGTAGGTACCTGATATCACACATAATCTAGATTGGGGTTATATAGGCTAACAGTTATTAAATGTACATATACCTAGCAAATATTGTCACTTTTTGACAGTTTGCATTATAAAACTGTCCAATACGAACATTTGCATGTGTTTCAGCATGTATAATCCAAACGAAGATAGAGTATTTGTGAAAAAAGTTTTGATCCTTTTAACGTTTTTTGGTTCAGACTTTTCGTCGCAATCCGTTCACCGTAACATGTGGAATATCGACGGCGTGGAAAGTGAATACAACATGTTACTCAACAACTATGAATCAGCATACACTGTAAACACGAGCGGCTGTTCCGTGCCGAAGATGAAACACAATGATCGCACTGTCAAAGAGTACATACACTATCCTCAAAGTGTGGAGAGATGCCCTCCCGACCATCACCCGCTTCTACAAGGGAACCGGACACATATATGTGTGGACAAACAACATTTCGACTACTACGAAATCTCAAACCCATCTAAACTGAAATGCTGTTACAGATCTTTCCACCAAATCACTTCTCATGAAGTTCATCGTCTAAAACACGAGGCGATGTACATGGAATGTATCACATTCAAGAAATGCATTCGAGCTTCCCACGAATTTGTTAAAGTAGAATGTTATTACTTAAAAAAAGTGGTCTACGAAAAGTTCTTTTTATTCGCCCTCTTGAAAAGCTATCCTGGACGCAACGAATTCTATCGAAGAATGGACGCAGCAACTACGTTTAATGTTATGATAATTGGATTAAGTTCAGTGTCACGACTGAATGCGCAAAGGAGCATGCCTAATACTATGAATCTTTTAAAGAAATTGGGATCTATTGAATTTGCGGGATACCATTCTATTGGAAATGGATCTCTTGAAAATATAGTGCCCATATTAACGGGAATGAGCACACGTGAACTGATCGCAACTTGTAGGGCTGACGCGCAGCACGTGCTGGATAGCTGTCCTTATATATGGGAAATGTTTAAAAATGTGGGATATTTCACAGCTCTAGTTCAAGATACAGCTCGATCGGGCATATTTGACTCCGATATGTACGGCTTCAGCGCCAAGCCTGCGGATTACTTCGTGCATCCATTTATCAGAGAATCAGAAACTCCAGAAAATTCCACGAAATTACGAGATCAAGGAAATAAATTCTTACGTTTTTTAAACAATGAGACAAAAACGTATGTTGGTGCGCACAAACTATGTGTTGGAGACAGGTACTATTTCAGCTTCATATTAGATTACATTGATATGCTGACGGATATATTACGTTCGTCAAAACTCTTTGGATTTTTCTGGGAATCTTCCCTCAGCCACAGTTTAAACGCGCCCGTTTTAATGGACGATGAATATGTTAGCTTGCTTACGAAACTCCTCGAAACGGGATACCTTAACAACACAATATTGTTATTGTTGAGTGACGAAGGTTTCCCCCGGGGTGGCATTGAAACCACGAAGCTAGGCCAGTTGGAGCGGAGGTTGCCACTTTTATCGATATTAATGCCGCCTGCATTTCGTGAGCGATACATAATAGCGTATGAAACCCTCAAGATTAACAGAAATAGATTAACAACACCGTTCGACCTCCACGAGACCCTGACAGACTTGACCGAGCTTAACCACTTAGAAAACGACGAATTGATTTCAAGAGGCAGTAGCGATTTAGTGTACGAGCGAGGTATGAGCCTCTTTGTGCCGATACCAGAAAATAGAACGTGTGTGAGCGCTGGGATTAATAACAAATGGTGCACGTGTCACCGATCAACTGTACTCAATACACATACAGTTCCGATTCGTAAAGCTGTGAAGTATATCAATACGCATTTAAACTGGTTATTGAGGTATTATCCTCGATGTGCGAAGCTTGTGGTGAGAAACGTTACTGAGGCTGTAGAGCTGTGGCCTAGTTACAGCAGGGAGACTCAATGGCGAGAGTTTAGGATTAGGTTCATAGTGAGTCCTGGAGATGCTAGATTTGAAGCTGTCTTGCGTCGTGACCATCGAGAGTGGACCTTATTGGGCCCGATACGAAGACTCGACGTCGTCACGAACCCAGGGGTCTGTTTAAAAGATGACTTTATCAAATGGTACTGTCAATGTGTAGAGATGACATCAGTTCGTACCACTAGTACTAAGCCTACTACCAAAGCACGGCATAAAATGACTCATATAATGGCTGGTAATGATGAATGGGAATAAGTTAAGCCATAAAGTATTTAACAGGTATCTAAAGCTCTCATTTCTTAATAAATAAAGTACAACACTTTATTGAAACGGTAAAAAAGATATGTACAATTGTACAATCAGTCAAACAACGTTTCCGCCTATTTTGCTATCTTGTTTAGTTGTTAAAATGAAAAAATGAGTACAATTTTGTTACAAGTTATGAATAATAATCCAATAAAGCTCAAAAGAAGAAACGTTTTTTTCTCAGTTTATTTTTTGTTCATTATATACCTACCTTTGGTATAGCCTCGTTAATGTGCTTAATTTTAATATTAAATATTTAACCTACATAATGAAAGAGCAGAATGAGGTAAAAAGATCACTAGAATCTTCTAATTGGTGTTTAAAAAAACTCATTAACCGATTTGCTCCTGAGCGATATATACACAAAAAACAGCTAGTATTTGTAATTCCAGACAGGGAAGCATTGCAGGTGCATTCCTATAGTGTCTAGTTACGCTATAGTTATATGATAGTACTCAGCTGGCTAAGTGTAGTTCGTACAAGATAACTATCTCGTGAATAGAGGCAGCACTCCTTCAAGATTCCGGTTAAAACTTATTGGTTTCAAATTTATTCACGCGCAAAGCTATTTTGCCCCGGAACCTAGCTGGGGCATCTTGGCGCATGCGCGCAGCCTCCCTGATCTCCCTCGGCCCGCCACCCACGACACATTGCCACTCGACCTCGTCTCCTCTCGCTCATTCGCCCCCCAGCCGAGAGAGACACAGGACCTGTGATATAACCATCTTCAGATATACCTCAGCCGAGTTCCAACCCCCTGTAACACTTGATTTTCCACTACATGCTCGATCACAGCGCAGTTATAACATGCTCTTATCTGTCATGCCTTCCTGTTTATAATAATGTGCTAACTTTAGTCACTGGCCGGGTGTTGGTGACAAATCTCCATGATGCTACAAATCAAAACAGTTTACATGTGGCTAACATAGTTTTGAGCGAGCTTGGGTTTTCACACAGACAGGTAAGCCAATTTTTATTTACAAAATATTGTTACGGTTCCTGTTTTGTTTCCGCGTAAGTGTGCACATTAGATTTGCAGTAGCAAAACTACATATAAGTATTTTTTTTCTTAGATTCTAAATTGCAATTTTTTATTACTTTAATAGTTTTTCAAAAAACATTGCGCACATAATGTTATTAAAGGTATTTATTTATAGGTGTTGTAACAATGTAAAATAATACCTTCGTTTGATATTTTTATATCATATCAATATAGAATTTAAAGTAACTGTACATCAATATCCACCGTCATTCATAATTTATTATGTTCAAATAGCGTCGTTTTGCAGAAACTATACAGTATACATACATATGTAGTAGGTTAGGCATTCGGGACGAGAAGATTCGAATCTCGAACGTTATAGTAAATTAGCCATTTTGTTTCCTCATATTCATATTCATTTATTTATACTTTCTGTACATGTCATTATTTTACAATAGTCATATTACATGTTCATAAAATTCATTTCATTACTCCTGGCACAGAAAGAACTCAGATTCTTAAAGCTTTTGTTCCTACTTTTAGTAAAAGCGTTAATATTCTAGAGACTGAAGTGCGCGCTAAAAGTGTATTTTTTGAATATTTTTTGACGTAACCCATAAATAAACAAGTAGATTACTCCATTTCGTATTACCTACTAACCTTTCAGAATTAATTCACATTTTATTTTGTCACCATACTTTTGCTAATCGTAATCTGACGTCACTTTTGGCATTTCCTTTCTAGCATGAGCCACCCTGGCATGAGCAAACTGAAGTCCACCTCAATACGTTACCGCTACGTGGTGTTGTTTGCGGCTGTATTCGGCTGCAGCCTGCTCCTATTCACGGTCAGTGACCACATCGAGGTCTTACTGCTGAGCTCCTCTCGCGGCGACTCCTCCTGGTTCCTCCAGCGCGCAAACCTGACCGGTGCAAGCGACACCTTCACAATCAACACAGAGGGCTGCACCATCCCCGGCCTTCGCCCTTTCGATGACACTGTACAAAAATTCATCACTCATCCCCGAAACATAAAACAATGCTCCAACGCGAGCGTGTCCCTGCTCGAAACAAACGACACCCATATATGGATCAATCTGAGCAGCCTGCAGTACTACGGAATGCAAAGAGACGTCAACGTCTCCTGCTGCTACAACTCCTTCTTTCGACCACCGACTATCATAGATACATCTACCGTCTACGTTGACGACAGGGTCACATACCTACCATGCTTCTACTTCTCCGATTACATCGAGGTCGAACATGAATTCGTCAGGATCACTTGTTTCTCTGACTTCAAAACGCTTTACGAACAGTTCTTTGTGTTTCCATCGAGAAACCCCGTCTTATCATCGAAAATAAATTTAACCGAGAAACAAAACAAAACCTCCTATAATG
This sequence comes from Macaria liturata, assembly GCA_964023185.1. Classification (NCBI taxonomy): domain Eukaryota; kingdom Metazoa; phylum Arthropoda; class Insecta; order Lepidoptera; family Geometridae; genus Macaria; species Macaria liturata. The sequence continues at coordinate 3,401,866 of OZ026818.1, read as the reverse complement.
TTATCATCGTAGGTATTGATGCGGTGTCGAGGCTTAACTTTCATAGGACGATGCCCAAAACTCTTAAGTTTCTAAAACGAAAGGGAGCTATCGAACTTCTAGGATATAACAAAGTAGGAGATAATACATTCCCTAATTTGACACCTATGTTACTTGGAATCAAGGATACAGATTTGAAGAGAACCTGTTGGCCTAATACAAAGGCCACGTTTGACAGTTGCCCCTTCATATGGAAATGGTTCAAAGATGCTGGCTTCTACACCGCGCTGGGAGAAGATAGCGCCAACCTGGGCACTTTCAATTACATGAGAATCGGCTTTAATGACACCCCTACTGATTATTATTTACACACGTTCATTCACGAAGCGGAGAACCATGTAGGAAACAACAAACACCTGAATACGTTCCTCTGCATGGGAGATAAATATTTTTACAAAGTTTTATTAGACTACATTACAAGTTTGGCGAGCACGCTGAAATCCTCTAAGTTATTCGGATTTTTTTGGGAAGTTACCATGAGTCATGACTTTTTAAATTATCCGATGTTAATGGACGAGAGTTATGAGAATTTTCTGAAGAAACTCGATAAAATTAATTATCTGGACGACACGATCCTGATTCTATTGAGTGATCATGGAATTAGATGGGGCGACATACGGTTGACGAAACAAGGAAGGCTTGAGGAGCGACTGCCTTTAGTGCATATCATGATACCGCCTTCATTTAGAGAGGTATACAGTGTAGCGTATAATAATTTGAATATGAACCGCAAGCGATTGACAACGCCTTTCGATATTTACTCGACTTTGTCGGATTTGGTAGACTTGAATTCCATTACTAATGACAAAATAAAATCTCGCAGTGCAGCCGCCTATGCATACCGTAGAAGCATTAGTTTATTTTTGCCCATACCCGGGAACAGAACATGCGAGGCTGCCACTATCGAGGATCAGTGGTGCACATGCCACAGCGGAAATAAGTTGCCGATAGACAGTGAGGAGTCGCGCGAAGCATCAACTCAGTTGATACTTCATCTCAACACGCGGTTACGAAGCCACAGGCAGTGCGCGAAACTAAAGTTGGCAGAGATTCTGGAGGTGACGGAGATGGTTGCGGGCACTCCGCGGGAGAACGAGTTAGGGTGGAGAGAGTTCATGGTGGTGGTGCGAGCGGCACCAGGTGGTGGGGTGTTTGAAGGCACGCTGAGACACGACGGGCACCGCTGGGCGACCGCCGGACCAGTCAGCCGCCTCAATCTCTACGGAGACCAGAGCCGCTGCATACAACACTACGAACTCAAACTGTACTGCTACTGCGCGTAGTTACTAACCAACTGTTGACGAGCTGTGATATTATTTTATAGAAATCAGTAGGTGTATGATTATGTAATCTATGGGTTAAATATGGTGAACAAATGGGTATAATAAATAAATACCATATATGTGAAAGATTGAGTATGAAAAATGACCTGTATAGATGAAGATGTAATTTTTTCATACTTTTAGTTCAATAGGCAATATTGTTGAAAAGAAAAATTAATCTAGTACTTTATAACGTCATGCCATTACAACAATTTCATATGTAACACCCCTTAAATTAACTTGGTTTCCGAGATAACTTTTACGAGTGAACTGTTGAAATACAACAAACAAACAAGAAAAAAGTAAATAAAAATGCCTAAGTATACCTAAATTACTGCTAATGTTTAATTCATTGTTTAATCAATTCATATGTATGCTATTCATGGCTTCCTTAAAATATATTTTGTAATTTTTGTCAAACCCCATTCTAGATCATCTGTTTTTATCAGAAAATGGAATATGAAACTTCGATGACAATAAATTGTAAACGAAACATTTAGCCTTAAGCCCACTTTAAATAACTTACTTCATCATCAGGATTTAAACATAAAATAACCGAATTAGATATGTACTGATAAGTACATAGGTATTCATGTATAGAAAATAAATTAAAAAACTAATAAATCCTACAGGTAAACAAATGTTTGTTTCAGTGTAACTTTTAGTGAGCCTTAAAAAAACTAAGTTTTTTTTTTTTTACGTGGCATAGGTTTACGTTTGACTACAGCCTGCCTGATGTTAAGCATGCTGCAGCCTAGGGTGTAACACGCTTACCTAGAAGATACCTATGAACTCTAGATAAGTACATATTATTGTATTGGGATCGATAGTGTCCATTATTATTATTTTTAGAAAATATTAATTGATTTTTTAGGACTAATTACCCAGTCTTAACAAGGCTTTGCATACTCCTGCGAAATTCATGGTTTAATGAATACTTGTTAGTGAATTGGTCTTTATGGAATTTCAGTAATGCGTAGCTCGAGCCACTGAGGGCGGTCATAAATACTCATATTTTCATGCAACACACATGGAATGCTATTAGCTCTCGGGTCCCCGAACTAAGTAGAAGTTATGGGCAATTGGGTTGTACTTACTTAATGTGTGCTCCATTTAACGACCAGAATTGAAAGCTCTAAGAATTTTATTACGAGTTTGGCGTTATAGGTAACTAAGCTAGCTTAGTACTCAATATTCTTAAATGGTGTGTTAAATTTATATCTATAGGGAGTCTTAATTTGTATCATAATGTGAACCAAATACCGACGTTATTTTCAGTATGACTCGCAGCGTGGGCAATCCGAAACACAAGAGCAGGTCGATGATGGTCAGGTTCCGGTATCTGTTCCTGCTTACCTTCTTACTAGTGGGAGGCTCCTTCCTCCTCAACTCTATGGAGAACCTGGATATGCTTCTCAACCGCATCCAGCCCGGACCTGTCACCACGTCCAAAGCAGAATGGTACACCATAGACACGCCAGGCTGCACCATACCCGCCATGGACCCTCTCGACGACACCATCAAAAGCTTCACGGTAAACACCACTATTATACCGCAGTGCCCTCATGCAAACCATGCTCTACTGGCCAGCAACAGCAGATCGATATGGATCGAAAGAAACAACTTTCAACACTACAAAATTAATCAAACCAATAAACTGATATGCTGTTATCGGCACTTCTTCAGACCATCATCCATAGACGACATCGAATCTTTTAAAATTGATGATAGATCCAAGTATTCTCCATGCTATTACTTTTACAATTCAATCGATGTCCAACATGAGTTTGTGCACGTGTCTTGTTCTGAAGGAAGAAAGAAAATATACGAACAGTATTTTGTGTTTGCTGTAAAAAAAGATTTCGCGATGCGGCACGCTTCATTTCAGAATGTGGCACGTAACAAGACCTCCTACAATGTTCTTATACTCGGTATAGACGCTGTTTCCAGATTAAATTTTCACAGAACGATGCCGAAAATGGCAAACTATCTCGCAAACAAAGGAGCGATCGAGTTTTTAGGCTACAATAAAGTCGGTGACAATACGTTTCCTAACTTGGTGCCTATGTTGATGGGTTTGAAAGTGTCGGAGTTGAAGAAGACGTGCCATCCTTACGCCACCGCCACGTTCGACAACTGCCCCTTCATCTGGCAGTGGTTCAAGCAGGCTGGCTACTTCACCGCGCTCGGGGAGGACGCACCGGCCATTGGCACCTTCAACTACGTCAAAACTGGGTTCGCATTCACACCCACAGACTACTATCTACACACATTTATGAAAGAAGCATACAAAAATGTAGGAGCAGTGAAAGATTTCAACACTTTTCTTTGCATGCAAGATAAATACTTTTACAAGGTGCTGCTAGACTATATCGAGGCGCTGACTCGGCGATTAAAGAATAAAAAGTTGTTCGGCTTCTTCTGGGAGATTTCGATGAGCCACGACTATTTAAATTACCCGAAGAAAATAGACAACGATTACTTAGAGTTCTTCATAGCTTTAGAAAGCTCTAGATATTTAGATGATACCGTAGTGGTACTAGTAAGCGATCATGGTATTAGATGGGGCCCGATACGCTACACCAAACAGGGACGCTTAGAAGAACGCCTACCATTTTTATACGTTTTGCTACCCGAGTCTTTCCGTAACAACTATCAAAGCGCCTACGAGAATATGAAAGTGAACAGCAAACGGCTAATCACACCGTTTGATGTTCACGCGACTCTATGCGATTTACTTGACGTGAAAAACGTTGAAAACAATATCATATTCGAACGAAGCAAACGTTACGAGCAGTACAGAAGCATCAGCTTGTTCCTGCCTGTACCAGACAATAGAACATGTCAGATGGCAGAGATTGACGAGCACTGGTGTACATGCCACAAGGAAGTCGCGCTTAGCAAACATAATCCACAAGCTCTGGAAGCTGCCAACTCGCTTGTAGTCCTGATAAATGATATGTTGAAGCCTTACGAACAATGTGCGACGCTCAATCTGACAGATGTGGTAGATGTGACGGAGGTGAAGGTCGGGGAGCCAGGCTCGGAGGAGTCCACTTGGACAGAGTTCGTGGTGGTAGTGAAGACATCACCAGGCGGCGCTATCTTCGAAGCCACACTGCGGCAAATCGCTGATGATGAGAGTTGGAAACTCCTCGGGACGCCCTCGAGGACCAACCTCTATGGAGACCAGAGTCGATGTGTCGACCACTACCAGATGAAGCTCTACTGTTACTGCTTATGACAACAGTTATGCGTGAAATATTCATTATGAAATCTTCTACGAAGACAATTTACAAGTCAAACTTGTTTTTAGAGTACCTAGGTAATAGTTTTCTCTGTGATATTTGATTAATTAGTAAGAATAACTTTATTTGGTACTTAATTAGATACAGTGAATGTAATGTAAGTACCTAGTAGAGGAAGTGCCTACTTGTACGAAAAAATAAAATTGTTCATAGTGTTAAGTATAAGTACATAATATAATCAGTATTAAGCCCTGACAGAAACATACAATGCTATAACCGTTTTAAAAAATAAAGTTAAGTACATAGTAAAGTATTAGTTGTTCCTTCTTTGAACCAAAACGTAGCGACTGACCCCTTTGACTTTTAGTAGATACGACGGAGGCAGTATATAAGACACTAGAGTGACCAAGGCTAGTTTTTGACCCGATATAGGTAACGCGGGCGACCACTGTTTGAGATGCTTTTAAAATAAAAAAGTTGCGTTATGAGTTCTAAATTTTCTTGAATTAAGAGATAAGTATTACAGAATGAATAAAATACTTGATGCTGTGGGCTAAATAAAAAACGCTCAAAACAAAATAAAAAGAAACAAACCATCAATGTCATTCTGAATCAGTAATCAGTGTCAAATTTTTGTTATTCCAATTTCTATCAACTCATGTGGACTGGTTTTATTTCATCATACAAATTTCTATTTCACTATTTTTGATAATTTTATTGGAAAATGAGCAATAATTGATAGATTTTCATATAGGCCAACTTTCCACAACAGAAATGGCTCTATCTTGTAGAGCCTTGTCAAGAAATTGCAACTTTATCGTGACGCTAACTAAACCGGTGCAATGGAATGTTACAAATTTGGCCAAAAACCATCCTGTGCGAGTACTATCAAGTGGAATATGTTTTAAAAATACACATTTTTTACGACCGATCGACGAAGTAAAACGAATAGATTTAATATCTGTCCGGAATTCCGCGACACAAGGGCCTAAGGATGGAGAGAAGCCAGCACAAGAAATTGTTGAAAAGAAAGGACTCAGAGGGTTGGTACAAAAATTCAAAGAAATGTACAGAGATTATTGGTATGTGCTTCTCCCTGTTCACATGGCCACATCTGTAATGTGGTTTGGAGGGGCTTACTATGCAGTACACAGGTGAGGATATCTGACTATGATTAGATACATTGTGTCTAGCTAAAGTGTCTTGCGTAAATACTAATAGAAATTATTTTCCCACAGTGGTGTGGACGTCATAGGTATTTTAGAATATTATGGCATAAGTGAATCACTGTTGGAGCCATTGAAAAAATCAGGAGCTGGATATTTTGCCCTGGCGTTTGCACTGTACAAGCTGGTCACACCTCTCCGGTATGCTGTAACAGTTGGTGAGTTCTTTGAACTTGTCAGAATAATAACAGTGACCTGCAGTTTCACATTTGTGCCTTATATGTTAATCTTCATATAAAATTACGATTTAGCCTAAAATAATCAGCCACTTGATAAACTCCCATTCATGAGTGATGATAAACTTGATAAAAAGTGTTACCTATCTCTCTTATTAGAAGATGATAAGAGAACACTTTATAAACAGACCTTACTCAACTATTATCATTAACTACCAATTTCAGGTGGGACTACATATGCAATCAAAAGGCTGACTGCTATTGGCTGGATAAAGCCGGTGCCTTCTCGGGAAAGACTCAAGGAAATGATTCAAGAAAGGAAAGATAACCTACAAGATCGCTTCAATGAGAGCAAACAACATTATCAAACACAAATGAAGGAGAAACGAACAAAAGTCATGGATGAAATGAGGAGATACAAAACAGAGATGAGAAACATGAAAAATAAGGTGAAGAAAAACACGTAGCAAATATTTCTACTCAAAAAGCTCATGACATATCTTCACAAATAATTTTTCTATTAACCCTGTCGGGAATATTTCTCATTATCTATCTATTTCTAATGCTTACATCATTCTATCTTATGGGTAGCTTTGTTAGTTTTGTAGATAAGCTGTAAAAAGAAAACAAGTTATATATTTAAATTATTTATTGTTAAATATAAAAATGATTACTTATCAAAATCATCTTTACTTTGTAAAACCTAACATAGATAATCACATTTTCATCAAAATGTACATAAAAACATACTTAAAGGTAAATTATACATTAAGTACACAGAAAGACAGCACATGGAATGTTTTCTTTTCAAAATTTCATTTTTTTGTGACAATTTTCCAATACTTTTTAATAATAAGTTGAATGATAATTATCATATTTATTTGATAACAACCAATGCTTAACTCAGGTGCTGTCGAATAGTGTTTTACAATAGTAAATGCATTCATGTAGTTCATATTGGTGAGTTGATACAGATACAATTTTAAGTCAACTTTAATTTTTGAACCAATATCACATTTTCATGCAGTAAAAGTTTTTTTTTATCCTGAAGTCAAAAATATTTTCTTATGATCATGCCATAGTACTGAGGTACTAATATTTTCAACAAATGTTTTGAATTTGATTCTACAATTTGTATAAATAAAACATGGTGTCTGTATAAAAATTAAATCTCAATTCCCCAATATATTTTGTTCATTTTGCTTATAAATTAAACCTACCAATATCACAAACTGGCAAACAATGGTTAGGTTCACCTTTTGGCCTTTTACAAAATATCCCGTTTATTATCATTTTCATTTATAATAACAACCACTCAACAATAGGCGATCAAACAAACAGGAATTACATTATACAACAGGCTAACATTCTGTTCAGCTTTTTGTGTTAAACAACCACATAAAACAATTCAGCAATGGCATGGTTTTTTTTTAATTTTTGTTGATTGCCTCTAGTTTATTTTACTCAAAAACAACATACATAATAATAGAAAAAAATCACATATCAAATCCTTAGCAACTCTTTAAATTTAATAGTAAAACCCTTATTCTAAGCAATACTACATGTTTAGAGCCCTCTGATCACTATTCTTATTAAATATCTAATAAATAGCACATAATTATTAAAGCATAATGTCGACCTACAACAATACCAAATCCCCAAATACACTTATTTGACTGAACATTTTAGTCAAGACATAAGATGTTGCTGTTAATTTTATTTTGCTGATTATATTTGTAGCTATTAAAATTTTAGTCTAAGATTATGCATTGATATCAATATAACATTTATTTTATCCCCAATCAACAAAATAGTAGCAAAATTATGATGTAGATGATTCTCTACAATTTCTGAGCAAGGTATTATTGACTGATTTAACATGTTGAGCATTTTATGTACACATATTCACTTAATAAATAAGATTACAGCAGCCTACATTACATACATTATTAGCTAGTATTATTTGTATTATTTATAGAAGCTAAAGCATTGACTATAATACTTGATTGCTTTTGAACTTCACACTTTGTTTAATGTAAATGTCCCTAGTGACAACATGGCTTCATGTAGTGAACTGTTGCAGAGGTGCCTTCCAAGAAAGAGAACTATCAGAAGTGAACCTACTAACTGCATGAGAAGAATTGATACACAATGTAAAAAAGTTAGTTTTACATAGGACTTTTTTTTTCAAAGATATCCCTTGAAAAATATAATAAAATCATGCACTGCACTGTAATGGCGCTTTCCATCGTTAAATTGTCACATGACATCAATCATCAGTGGTCGATGCTACTAGACATTGGCTCTGTGCCATCCTCTAAAAATTATGACCCACTTTAAGTTCATTCAAACTAAATTTAGCTTTTTTCATTCACCTAACTCATGATTAGACTTCCTATATTCTCAGGTCTTTTAGGATTCTAATAATATTAATTCAGAATCCACTTACTAAACCTTTGCCAGCCTGATGAGGTACAAATGGCATACGAAACTGGCACTAGCACTAAAATTTGTATTATTTTGTATTACCTTTTAGTTTAGTATTATATTTTCATCCTGCTTTATCATTTCCACTTGTATATCATTGACCTGTCACTTTCAGCTGTAGCCATTTTCTTTATATAACAGATAGTATATATAAAATGTGTTACACTGGTCATATTGTCAGTAGGAAGAGAAGAAGTGAGCAGTTCATCCCATGTACTGGTAGGAGGCGGGCGCGAGCGCAGGCGCCGGCGGCAGCCCCGGCCCGGTGGCGGCGCCGATAGTCGCCAGGTGGCACGCGCGACACATCAACTTGCCTGCACACACACAAACACACAACCACTTCAAATACTAATACATAGGTACATACAAACTTATAAGAACTCATCAATGCAACAGCTGCTTAGTTAAAACAATGTTTTCTCTTTCACACTTTAAGACAAAGTGACATTTACACCTTGGGTCACATAACATGTTAAGTTAAATAGTAAGGACATGGCTGTTTGTAATACTACAGTTGTAAAACCAGGTCACCAGAGTTGACCACTTACATACAAACTTAAACTTACTTTAATAAAATGATAACAAATGAGTGAAAGAAAAACACATTGTTTAACCGAGCATCTGTTGACTGCTAACACAAACAGATCATAATTTATTGATTACTCTAAGCAAATTGTGGTCAAGGGAAAATCCATTTTAGTTTAAAAAAGGTGGTGTTTGCATTGTTGACAACATAAAGGCCCAATATGTGGTATAAATTAAATGATAAAATCATTGTTTAGGAGGGGCCAGTATTAAACTGATATTATCAAAATCGATCAAAGAAATAAATTTGTCACTCACTGTGCTTAAAACAAATCACCAAAAATTAAATGTATGTTTATTTTTGTATAACTTTGCATTTGTTTTTTCGAGTTTATATTTATTTTATTTTTTATTTTTGTTGCATTTGTTGACAGCTACCTAACAGGGTAAGTACATTTAACTTTTAGGAATAAAAATGTAATTACTATTTATGGCAGAATTGTGTTTTCTTTTATAATTCTATTTTTATTAAGTTAGCATGTTATTCAAGTTAGAAAACTTTAAAAATAAAATATAAGTAGAGGAATGACGATGAGGGGAAAATCAAACAACTAGATCAAGATAGCTGGCATGAAAGGAGGCCTATATTCAGCAGAGCTACAAAACCTGTGGATGATGATGAATAATGATAGTGGTTTGGAGCTACCGAGACTCCACTATGAAATAAAACCAACCACTGGGACATAGTGGTTGGTTCATTGGATTCGGGTTACAGAGGTCTGGTGGCACTTATTCTATAACTGATATTCTTCCAAATCAGATAAATACGGGACTGAGGGTAAGTAGGTCTGGTAAGGTGGAAGTGCACAATACGCCTCAAGCGGGTTGTCAGTGCAGGACTCATCGCCCCCACTACAACCACTACAAATTAGAATGGGTTGCTTCATAAAAGTAGCCATCAATTTTGTCAAAATCTTAGTTACAATAAAATTAACCTAGTAAAAAGAGCCGTATTGGATAGCAAGAAAGGTAAAAAAAGAGCGAACAAGCACAATCCTGCCAATGGAAAACTCCTACCCGTCAGGTAAAAACCCCCCAGTATTCCCCGGGACCTATGTACCACTAGGGAGTGGAAGAAGCCCCATCATACTGGGAGCACAGTACTCACCAGCCAGGGGGTAGCAGCGCTTGTCCGGCTCGTCAGTGAGCTGCATGCCGCACACGCAGCACATGTAGCAGTCCACATGGAAGTCTCGGTCCATGGACACCACGCGCACCGTCTCGTCTGTGCCTTCCACTGGAGTTATGCCTGGAAGGAATTAAGGAAGAAGTCTTTCGTCAGTTTCAGGATGTGAAATGTAGTCTGAGGAAAGGGAATGTAGTTGTTGTTAATTAACTAGAAAGTGAAACTTCATCATCATCACTATCCAGCTCTTGGGATCCTACTGCTGGGTATAGGCCTCACTTTGTATGTGCTTTATAAGTGTAGCATTTATATTATTATTATTTTTTTATTTACGTGGATTTGCACTCGCTTAACGGTGAAGGAAAACATCGTGAGGAAACCGACATGTTTGAGGACCACAATATCCGAGGACATGTGTCTTCCGTGGAAGGACCTGGGCGCACACCACGATGTATCTGCCCAATAAAACTCTCCCCTAACGGATTAATTCTGCGGGGGAGTCACGACCCTCAGTCATGAGGAATACGACTCAAGAGAGAGAGAGAATTGCTTGGTTTGGTTTATCAACGCTGCTCAATGTGAGTCACAATAACTAGAGCATATACTAGAGCAACTAGATAAATATATTCTCATGTTGGTTTAGTCAAATATGGCAGGCCTTAGTTCAACTACATAAATATGGAACTCATAATCATAATAAAAGATTACCCAAGGAGGTTTATCTGTACTGATAACGTGGATATCCGTGGCATTGTGATGCAAGGTACAAGGTTTTTTAAAATACCTAGCAACGCCGCGAAAATCCGTGATAAAAAAAATCTAGAAAGATTGGGCATTTTGCATGTGAAATTTCTTAAATCTGGAAGTGGCCATAAAGCCATATTTTGCTTTTAAAATATTAGTACAGCGTAATGTCACTTTCGACTCTAAGAAGTAGCAATTCTCTGCATACCGCTGAAGATAGAGCCTAATAGCAATATTTTGTGCTACCAAGAATGATCCAAGGAGGAGGCCATAACCCACACACCTCAGTAATGAGGACTTTTGTGAGCACAGATACAAAAATAAAACTTTCAGAAGACTTGATAACTTGATAAATTTTTTGAAGTCGGTTAAAAAAGGGGTGACACTTTCAGTGAGAGGTAGCTTCGAAACTACAAAACGTACACACAATACCTGATTAAGGCCACACAAGTTTGCAGGTGGAAGCTCAGCAAAAAAATGTGTAAGGTTCACAATAGGATAGGACAGTATATGAATCTCAGCTGGCGGAGGTAATCGCATGCAATTACCAATGTTAAACAAAGGTCGACGCGGTCAGTCCTTGGATGGGTGACCGAAAAGTGGCATTCCATTTTAGGCGCTTCCGTGGGTCGGATGACACGTTAAATTGTAGGTCCCGATTGTCCGTTATAGTATGTCACTCGCTAAGCCATGTCAGAGGTCCTTAGGGCGGCTTGATTAACTCTTGACATCAGAGTTGGCCACTCTCATTCGATAAGAAGAAGAAGTATATTATGTACCTTTCCCGCAGCTAGCGCACTTGGGCGCGAACATCCGGTGGTAGTCATTGACGCAGTAGATCTTGTTATCCACGTCCACTGTGAATGGCACCCCGTCGAGGCACTCGTTGCACACACAGCACCGGAAACAGCCCGGGTGGTAGGACTTGCCCATTGCTTGTAATATCTGGGGAAGATAAACATAAGTTTTAATAGTGTTAACTTTTATTTCAAACTACAGCTCTTGGTTATTTGGCAAATAATAAATCAGCTATTCCATCTAAAGAAATATATGTGTGATGAGCTGACTTTGTGAATAATATCAAAATTAAATTAATTTAATGCTTGTGTGTTAAATTTTTTTGAGCTAATTACACTAAGTTTTGTTTAGTAAGTTTGTGTGTCTCAATAAAGATATTTCTTTCTTTCTCTCTGAGTGAGAGCTTAACACTATATTTTTATTATTTCTTACCATTTCCATAATTAAATGGCCACATATTGCACATTTCTCAGCAGTTTGTTGGAATCCAGAATACTGTAACAATTCATACAGAATATAAAGTATAGTAAATTTATTTGGAGAGATTGTGTTGTAACGTTAAAGGGGAGTATATTTCATTATTTTGTTGAAAGCACATACATTACATTCATCAATTAAATATTTCTTTATAACAACAAATGTTTCCAGCAGTTCATTATTATCAATTTACAAACTTATAAAGCTTTACACCAACTTAATGTAATTATTGTAATTTAATGTTATGTATTAGTAAAACAAATTATTTTTGAACTATATTTAGTCAAACTCAGACTTCAAACATCTAGTCACACAATAAGAAAATATGTGTTTAAGTTATTATAAAAAAACTTTAAAATGTGTGTAAATTAGTGAAATATTAGATGACCAGAAACAATGCATTTTTATTATGATATGGCGTGATTTCTTAGGCATTCAGTTTATTTTGTTACAATTTATCAAGCACAATATAACAGTCAATCAGTTAAAATCAATAAGCTCAACATCAATCAAATTAAACAATAACAAAACAAAACAAATCTAATTGATGATTCAAAAATGTGACAGATTGAAACACATCAAACAAAAAAAAAGCCAAAACAAAAGAAATAATAATAAAGTTGAACCTCATTGTTTCTCACCAAGTAGTCCTCTTCACAGTAGACCTTCCCGTGCACATTGTAGAAGGCCTTTCCCCTTAGGGCACGGCCGCACGAGCAGCAGATGAAGCAGTTAGTGTGGTACAGGTTGCCCATGGCCTGACACGCCTGGCCCGCGCCTGTGACACCTGCACCACATGTGTGGCAGATACCTGAGGGGTTAAGGTTTAGTAAGTAGATGGAGTTATAACTGAAAATGATTATTGATTAACAACACTTCATCATTTACATATTTAGGCTTGACATATTATTTTAGTATATTATACAAATGCACACAACTATTTGAGGTTGTTATTGGAATCTTACCAAAATATTCTCCTTCTTCATCTTGCCTTTCCATTTCTTCTTCAAGCTGCCTCGTAAGCTCCTCTATCTTTCTCTGAGCCTCACTGGGTCCAGGAGGGCGAGGTGGTGTGATGCTGTAGGGCAGCAGGCTCTTGCCTCGGCCACCGGAGCCACGAGAGCCCCCTGACAGCTGTGATACTGAGCTAGGAGTGGGGCTTGGAGCAGGAGACTGTACTGGGGAACACAGGGAAGTCAACCCCGACACCAAATTTCTTGATCCTATTGACTCAGATGCCAATGATGTGTTATCTCTCTGGTTAGCTGCAGCCAGAGCAGCCACTGAGGACCCACCTGTCATACACACATAGTCAGAACCATTTGTTTCCTCCACAATGTGCATCCTGTTTGCAGCCGGCTTACTCACAAAACTGCCATTAGTAACAGGAGGCTTATCTTTGCTAATATTGTTGGCAATAATGGGCTTTGGGTGGAAGAATTTTGGTGGAGCTGTTGCAGTTTGTACCTCAGTAGCTAAATTAGCTTTAGGTCTCTGAGCGCTAGGAGCTATTGATGCATATATAGCTGTAGAAGGAATAGTCACTGCTTTGTCATCATTCTTCAACAGAGCACTCACATCTGTGTACTTGGGTGGAGCTGACTTCATGATAGTGTAGTCCCCGCTGGCACTGTCCTGTGTGGCCGTGTAAGGTGGTGGGGGCGGGGCTTTATCTATTTTTCCTTTGTCACTTATCAGTGACATATTTCTACTGACACTAGTGTTGGGTACTTGAGGTCCGGGCATTGACCCCGACTGAATATATCGTTGTTCGGGGTTTTGTTGAACTTTGTAGTCATTTTTCTTGTCATTATCAGAACATAGCATGTTTTCATACAGCAGAGGATTGTGTTTCGGTTTAGAGTTGACAGGTACTTGCGGCTGGGCCTTGCTGTAGCGCGTGTCGTAGTATCCTTCAGCCACGGGCGGCGGCGGGGGCGCGGCCTGGTAGATCTGGTGGTAGTACGGCAGCTGCGGGGAGCGCTGCTCGCCGTAATACTCTACGTTTTCGTACACGGGCGGAGGGTATGGCGCGTTCGGATTTGCGGGAATCTCGTACAAATCATCCGTTTGGTAGCTCAGCGACCTCTGCGAAATGGAATCTATAGAGCGAGTCGGACTAGCCGGAAGGGCGGCGGTGTTTATGTCCCGCTTGTTGATAGAAGCTATCGTTTCCACTCGTTTTGGTGTTGCGAACTTTGATGCCGCTATTACATTAGAGCGCTCGTAGAAACTGTAATCCTGTCGGTTATTCTGTGTGTTATCGAGCACAAAACTCTCGATAGCGCCCACAGGGCGTGTTTTTGTAAGGGTACTTGTGTTCGATGTTGAAGAGCCGTGCGCTTGCTCAGTGCCATCCTCAACTTTGTTTGAAAGTTTCAAATCTTGAAGTCCAAGTATACATCGCTGATCATCAGAATTACTTCTTCGTGAATCCATACTCAACAAAATATCTGTCAAGAAGATTTATAGCTATATTTATCACACTTTTTAACTACAAAAGAAAGCACAACAAGTGAATCATCTCAAAAATTCTCTAATTCAACTTCAGCAACAAAACATGGTTCATGAACTTTTCCACAGATAATTATCAAAAGAACGCACGCCCGTATAGAATATCAAATTGATCAATCCATGGTACACAATCAAACCAAATTTAAGTAACTGGTAAATTTGCACAACTGGTGATACCTAAAAACTAAGCTCGATTTCTATTGGTTTGGTTATAATTTGATTGTATTTTTTTCTATCTTCATTCATTCATTCATACAATTACATTTCATTCATTCGTTTGGTTCATCGTTTGGTTGGCGATGCGATGCGTGTGTTTTGATAAAACTAATTTAAATAGATCGGAAATCTTTCACTTACCTGGACTTTTATAGAATAAACGAGGAGAAACCTCCTCTGATTCATTCATTATGTACGACACTGAAGATGATCAATACGAAGAAGAGGATGTGGAAGAAATCTCCTCTGAACTTTGGCAAGAAGCTTGTTGGATCGTCATCAATGCTTATTTTGACGAAAAAGGTTTAGTGCGGCAACAACTGGATAGTTTCGATGAGTTTATTCAGATGTCTGTTCAGAGGATCGTCGAAGACTCGCCGCAGATTGAACTGCAAGCTGAAGCCCAGCATGCATCTGGCGAAATAGAAACGCCGCCGAAGTACCTTTTGAAGTTTGATCAGATTTACTTGTCGAAGCCGACTCATTGGGAGAAAGACGGTGCACCATCTCCCATGATGCCTAACGAAGCTCGTCTTCGCAACTTGACGTACTCGGCTCCTCTGTATGTTGACATAACCAAAACCATTGTCAAAGAAAATGAAGATCCAATTGAGACTCAACATCAAAAAACTTTCATCGGTAAAATACCTATCATGTTGAGATCGACCTACTGTTTGTTGAGCAACTTGACTGACAGAGATTTGTCTGAGCTGAACGAGTGCCCACTTGATCCTGGCGGCTACTTCATCATTAACGGCTCTGAAAAAGTACTGATTGCCCAAGAAAAGATGGCTACCAACACAGTGTATGTGTTCAGCATGAAAGATGGAAAGTTTGCTTACAAAACTGAAATTCGGTCTTGTTTAGAACACAGCTCAAGACCTACATCTACTCTGTGGGTCAACATGATGGCCCGCGGAGGGCAAAGTATCAAGAAATCTGCTATTGGACAAAGGATTATTGCTATAGTCCCTTACATCAAACAAGAGATCCCCATTATGATTGTATTCAGAGCTCTTGGTTTTGTAGCTGATCGAGACATCCTGGAGCACATCATTTATGACTTTGATGATCCTGAAATGATGGAAATGGTAAAACCATCCCTAGATGAAGCTTTTGTAATTCAAGAGCAGAATGTGGCACTCAACTTCATTGGAGCTCGTGGAGCCAGGCCCGGTGTTACTAAAGAGAAGCGTATCAAATATGCTAAGGAAATCTTACAAAAAGAAATGTTGCCTCATGTTGGAGTTTCTGATTTTTGTGAAACCAAGAAGGCATACTTCTTGGGTTACATGGTACACAGGCTGCTGTTGGCTGCCCTCGGAAGAAGAGAGTTGGATGACAGAGATCACTACGGGAACAAAAGATTAGACTTGGCAGGACCACTGCTAGCCTTCTTGTTCAGAGGATTATTCAAGAATTTGTTGAAAGAAGTTAGAATGTATGCACAGAAGTTTATTGACAAAGGAAAAGACTTTAACCTGGAGCTGGCTATCAAAACCAAGATTATCACTGATGGACTCCGTTACTCCCTGGCTACTGGAAACTGGGGCGACCAGAAGAAGGCCCATCAAGCGAGAGCTGGTGTATCACAGGTGTTGAACAGGCTGACATTTGCTTCTACATTATCACATCTTCGCCGTGTCAACTCTCCTATTGGAAGAGATGGTAAACTGGCTAAACCCCGTCAATTGCATAACACACTGTGGGGAATGATCTGTCCTGCTGAAACTCCTGAAGGCGCTGCTGTAGGACTTGTAAAGAACTTAGCTCTGATGGCCTACATCTCTGTAGGAAGTCAACCATCCCCCATCTTGGAGTTCTTGGAGGAATGGTCCATGGAAAACTTAGAAGAAATTGCACCCTCAGCTATTGCTGATGCTACAAAAATATTTGTGAATGGATGTTGGGTTGGAATTCATCGAGACCCAGAACAGCTTATGTCTACTTTGCGTAAATTGCGTCGTCAAATGGACATCATTGTATCTGAAGTGAGCATGATTCGAGATATCAGAGACAGAGAAATTCGTATTTACACAGATGCTGGTAGAATTTGTCGACCACTACTTATTGTCGAAAATGGCGCCCTACTTTTGAAAAAGAAACACATTGACAATTTGAAGGAAAGAGATTACAATAACTATGGCTGGCAAAACTTAGTGGCCAGTGGAGTAGTGGAATATATTGACACTCTTGAAGAAGAGACTGTGATGATTGCCATGAGCCCTGATGACTTGGCACAACTGAAAGAGTATGCTTACTGTACCACCTACACTCACTGTGAGATCCATCCGGCCATGATTCTAGGTGTGTGCGCCTCCATTATTCCATTCCCAGATCACAACCAGAGCCCCAGAAATACTTACCAAAGTGCTATGGGTAAGCAAGCCATGGGAGTATACATTACCAACTTCCATGTGCGGATGGACACTTTGGCCCATGTACTGTACTATCCTCACAAGCCCCTGGTTACCA
The DNA here is from genome assembly GCA_964023185.1 of Macaria liturata. Classification (NCBI taxonomy): domain Eukaryota; kingdom Metazoa; phylum Arthropoda; class Insecta; order Lepidoptera; family Geometridae; genus Macaria; species Macaria liturata. The sequence continues at coordinate 3,384,433 of OZ026818.1, read as the reverse complement.
CACGCTCCATGGAGTACCTCCGGTTCAGAGAGCTGCCGGCCGGCATCAACTCCATAGTCGCCATCTTGTGCTACACTGGATACAACCAGGAAGACAGTGTCATCTTGAACGCATCTGCTGTTGAAAGAGGATTCTTTAGATCCGTGTTCTACCGATCTTACAAGGACTCGGAATCTAAACGTATTGGAGACCAAGAAGAACAGTTTGAGAAACCTACAAGGCAGACTTGCCAAGGTATGAGAAATGCCTTGTATGATAAGCTGGATGATGACGGCATTATCGCGCCGGGAATCCGTGTGTCCGGTGACGACGTCGTCATCGGGAAAACTATCACTCTGCCTGAAAATGATGACGAGTTGGAAGGCACCACCAAACGCTACACAAAGAGAGACGCCTCCACCTTCCTACGTAACAGTGAAACTGGAATCGTTGATCAAGTCATGTTGACGCTAAATAGCGAAGGATACAAGTTCTGCAAAATTCGCGTGCGATCTGTGCGCATACCGCAAATCGGTGACAAGTTCGCTTCACGTCACGGGCAGAAGGGTACTTGCGGTATACAATACAGGCAAGAAGACATGCCTTTCACGTGCGAAGGACTCACTCCAGATATCATCATCAACCCTCACGCCATCCCCTCGCGTATGACAATTGGTCACTTGATCGAGTGCATCCAGGGCAAAGTGTCGTCCAACAAAGGAGAGATAGGTGACGCTACACCGTTCAACGACGCCGTCAACGTGCAAAAAATTTCATCTCTCCTGCAAGAGTATGGCTACCATCTTCGAGGAAACGAAGTTATGTACAACGGACACACTGGACGAAAAATAAATGCCCAAGTGTTCTTAGGCCCGACTTACTATCAACGTCTGAAGCATATGGTGGACGACAAGATTCACTCTCGAGCGAGAGGCCCTGTACAGATCCTCGTGAGGCAGCCTATGGAAGGCAGAGCCAGAGATGGAGGCCTGCGTTTCGGAGAGATGGAGCGTGATTGTCAGATTGCTCACGGAGCTGCGCAATTCCTGCGCGAGCGCCTGTTTGAAGTATCTGACCCTTACCGCATTCACGTTTGCAACTTCTGCGGTTTGATCGCGATCGCCAACTTGCGTAACAACACATTCGAGTGCAAGGGCTGCAAGAACAAGACCCAGATATCGCAAGTGCGTCTCCCGTATGCAGCCAAACTGCTCTTCCAAGAGCTCATGTCAATGAACATCGCTCCTCGGCTGATGGTGATTTCATAGAATTGTCAGTCGGTAATGTACCCGCCATTTAGACCACAACGGGCCCAGTTCTAAGTACTTGCTATCAACGAACCTATCAGTGAAGCCGACAATTTAATATTTTCGTATTAGTTAGTAAGCAATTATGTTTATGATGAAATAAAAGATATTAATTAAATATTGGATTTTTATTATCACAAATTGACAACATTAAATATTAAATGCAGCTCTTAACAATAGAAAATATTACAGTATGAAACAATCATTTCGATTAGGTTTATAGGTACCTATTTAAAATTTCAAAGACTGATTTTGAAAATAAATACATTGCAAGTCTTCCTCTGTACGTAAATTTGTGCAAATTAGTCTTGAAAAATGGATATAAAGTGTAAATAATAAACCTATATTTATTCAATAAATATGGAATTGCAAGCTCAACATCAAACATGATTCATTATACATATCTCATTACATTACTATACATCTGGTAACTTGATAAAATTCACAATCGATAAAACTAAATTAATTTTATGTACACAAACCTTTGCAAAACAAGCCATTATTACACATATACAAACAAGCGACGCAACAATAAATTAATGATATGAACAAACAACAGATTTCAAAGTCACAATTAAAATAGATCTTATGTAAAAAGGTGGTTCGCAAAAATGCAATAAATGAGCTCAAAAACAAGCAAGAGAGCAGTATAGTGTATAGGAATGACTAAAGATAAAATTAAGTACCTAATAGTGCACTAGGTAAGTAATTTGTGCATTTACCTTTTATAAATCTTTGATCGAGTCCTCAAAGAGCAATTTTCATTCAATATAGGTACAATTTCATTTAATTAGCAATTGAATTTAACATTTTAATAACATACGAAACGCAGTTATTCTTATTCCTACTGTACAACTTACGTATCTATATCGATGCTTATGGCATTGGGATCAAATACGAGATGTATCCGACACATTTCATAATAAGATCTTAATAAATATGGACGTCTAGCTGTCCTAATAAGGCATTTTATATTGGCTGAAATCTTGTACATAGGTAAAAACCGGCTGTATAAAATCTATTCTTGGTGTAGATAATGTATATTGATTTAATTTCAAAATAATTTTTTTGTCATGTTTTGCCTGGATAAACTCAATACCTAATATATCAATGCCTAAAGTGCCCTATGTACCGTTTCGGATCAAGAAAACTTAACAAATGTTTTTTTTAAGACACTCCTTGTACCGACATAGAAAAATTGACTCAAAATACAATATCGCCCATTACAAATTAAGGCGGTAGTATCAAAACGCCTCTTCAGTAGCTACTCGTAAGTTTACAAGAGCGACAAGCTTTGAAACAGACTTTTTAAACCGCCTTAGATGCTAATGTAGCTTATCGTGTGTTTTGCCATAAAAAATATTATCGTTTTGACAAAATCTTCATCATTATGACAAAATCTTCATCACTATGTCAAAATTTTCATCAGTTAGGTGGCGTGGTTCACCGCGAGGGCGGCAGGGCGCGCTGTGGTTGCTGCTCCTCTTCCTTGGGCCGACTCCACTTGATCATGGTCTCTGGTGATCGATACAGGAACACCAGCTTGGCAAACAGGTCTTCTTCCAGAGACAGTTCGAGAGCCTCACGCACCTAGGATGAAACAAAATTAATATGAGTACAAATAAAGCTTGTTTCCAAAAGTCAGTAGCAGTAATAAGATGCCATAAAGGCTCTTACCGCTCCATGAAGTTAAACACAATGTTTTTGTATTTAATTCTTAATTTAGACAGTTCAATTGCAAAAGTAAGTACAGTCATTGCCACAAAAAAAATTGTCATATTAGAATATATCTCAACGAAAACTATATTTGACCAGCAATTACGTACTATAAGTGGCGACACGGTAGAGAAATTAAGGCTTGGTGCTCATAAGGTAAACTGTCCCTATATGATACGGAACAAATACTATAATTATGAAACTTAATTTGTCATAAAAAATGACTATATCCTACGTATATGTCTCGTATGGCGTCAACACAAGTTTGTCAACTATATCTGGTTGTTTCGATACAGTCTTCTAGCCAATTGAAACAATCGCTAGCGAACAAGACGTTTTAGCATACAAATATATTTTCATTTATTTCAATAAATAGCACGTATAATACGTTACCAAGTATATGTCGAGACAGAGCTGCAGCACGCGGTCTACGTTGGGCAGGTCGTCGAACATGATCTTGGTGTAGATGCCGGAGAAAAAGCCGCGCAGCACGCGCGACGCCAGGAACACGAATGTCGTGTACAGGCCGATTATACTGCGGAGAAGTGACGTAGGTTAGGTATAAATACAAAATAGAGGGTGCTCGCGGCTTCGCTCGCATTAAGAAGTAAAACTTGCATCCCCCATTTCACCCCTTTAAAAGTTACATTTCCAAAAATCCTTTCTTAGCGGATGCCTACGTCATAGCATGTACCTATAACATTATTTTAATTACATAAATTTGACTATATTAATACAAACAGTTGTGCATATTGGTTGTGCCTCGGGGAAGACAATAGTACACTTTTCATTCCCTTTGGCACAACCAGTTGGTCAGTTGTGTCGTGGGTCCAGTTTTTTTCCCAAAGGACTAACTAGTTGTGCCGAAGGGAATTAAAATTCCCATCCGCACAACCAGTTGTGCGGAGCAGTTGTGCGCCGGGGAAGTCACGACCTGCATGCCAAATTTCAGCCCGATCCGTCCAGTGGTTTGGGCTGTGCGTTGATATATCACTAGGTGTGTCAGACAATCAGTCACCTTTGAGTTTTATATATTTAGATATTTTTAATTTTAATAAATATTTGAAGATAAATCATCATGGACATAGTTAAAGATAAAGATAAATTTATTGTAAACAAAACAATATGTTACACTTTACAAATAGCTCTGCCTCATACATTAGTAAAAAACTGTGTCGTAGAGAGGCAGGTTCTTCCGGGGGTTCTTGTTTACAACTTAGTTTTATATTAACAGTTACTAATAGTTGAAAGAGGCATCTGCTGATCGGCAAAGAGATCTATCTACAAAAGGTGAAAAAAGTAAAATAATGTTAAAACTCATAGTGCTAAGTACATTTTTCAAATGTTTCTAACTCTGCTAACTTTTTTATTTATTTCTTGCTCTTTGAATTATTTGTCTTAAGAATGTCACATAAAGAATAATCCTATAACAAATAATAAAATCCTATACTTAATAAATAATATATAAGTTATCATTAAATGATATTGGTCGTGTGTCCACTCACCCGCTCCCCGAGATGATGTTGAGTGTTTCCGGGAACAGTTTGTCGTTGAACGTGTACATCACCAGCATGTCGCAGTTGTTCATCGGGATGCCTGCTAGAGGGTCCTGCAACATTTCAAACATACCTACATACATGTTTTATTATAGTAGTAGTAGTATGAGAGTGGCCAACTCTGGCGACAAAGTTTTATTATATGTAACTAAGTTCTGGGTCCATTGGAAACGCACAGAATCGTGCATTGCAGCATTTCATGATACCTTGTAGTAAATTACGTTTGTTTGCTTTTTAAGTTACTTAGGTACAATTTGTTGAGAAAATGTGCTGCAACATACGATTGACTTTATTTTTAAATTTATTTTCCTAGTCTATTAAACTACTACCTAAACACAAAAGCAGGGCACGTTTCTCGCGATGACTTAATCTTGAAGAGTAGGTAGTAACAAATTGTTACAAGTGCGTTAGAAAGGCACGCACTAGCGTTTTTCGTGCGATTTAAGTGATTTAAAAAAACCAGACAAATTGAGAACATAGATATTAGGAATAACCCTTGCTTTAACCGACTTCAAATGAGGAGGTCATTTGAAGTCAGGCAGTAAAGCAAGGGTTGTTCCTAAGAACTTTTGATCCCAATTAGTATAAAAACTTGAATATTATGTGTGAACATGTGTTAGTTCACTGACCGGCGTGGCGCAGTCCTCCCGCACGCGCCAGTACATGGCGCCGCCGTCGTGCTCCAGCCGCAGCTGCACGTTGCGGAACAGGCGCGCCTCGTGCGCTACAATACAAACAAACAGAGACGAATTGAGAACCTCCTCCTTTTTAAAAAGTGGATACAATAGTTAAGGACCTACTATTTCTCTTTTGAAATTTGACGGGCATTGGAACAAGTCTAGGTTTTAAAAAGTAATTATATTTCGATACTAAAAAATCCCAAATTATGGCATAAATCGTAAAGACCTGAAATTTTTATTTATTAATTCGTAAGGCTACTGTATGCTACATCAACTAAGATTATTCTTTGAAAAAGTATAATTAAAACTGATCCAGTCCAGTGGTGTCAGATATAAGCGCGAGCAAACTTTTTATTACTTCTTTATAAATTGAGATAGTTGATATTTTTAACTTTATTGAAACGCCAACGTTGATACGAGAATAATTATACTTAAACACACACAACTTTATATTAATGTCCTAACCTAACTTCATCGCTAATCTTATCACAAGCTGTTACTCACAAGCTCCCTCAGGTATGGGCGGCATGAGTTGGTCGGCCGCCTTCGTACTGCCCTTGTTGAACACTTTCAGGAACTTCGGGAACAAAGTCGGCACGTTCAACCTGCAAACAGAAGCGTATATTAACATACATAGATAATATTTTATTGCAATTTGCAACGTACAAAAGAAATGAGAAAAATACACACAAGCAAAATAAAAAAAGAAACAGATGGCGTTCTAAGTAAAAATCAACGTTGATTTCGTCGCTATCAACATATCGACGAAAGGAAGGGAGAAGGGAGGGAAGGGGAGAAGGGAGGGAAGGGGAGAAGGGAGGGAAGGGATCGATGAAATGCTCTCTAGATATATCTTATCCAGAGTTTAGAATAAATACATTTAGTACCATAACATAGTACAACAAAGAATTTTACCAACTGCGGTGTTGCTGATCTGTGGTTTCTCTTTAACGCCGCTACAGAGCGACGTAAGTTTTGGTACTCGCAGAGTGACACAGAGTACTTACATTTAATCATCATCATCATCGACATCACAAATTTAAGGGTGAGGCTCTTGACTGTGGGTAGAGCTTGCGTCAACCTTCCCGGTCTTCAGCCAATTCCTTGATTTCCTTATACGACCTCTTTATGACGACCACTTTCCCCTTTACTAGGTTCATATATTGGAACACTTTATCTCATAAACATCATTCATTAGGACAAATAAAATATAAAACACGTACCAAGTGTCAGTAGTAGCAGTATTGTTGAGCAGTTTGAGCAGCTTGTCCCGCTCCGGGTTCCTGGTCTTGCCGTCTGCCTTGAAGGCAGAGAGCTCCACCTCGCGGTGGTCGTCCAGCGTGGGCGGGTTGGGCACCGCGTTCGTGGGGTGCGTTATTATGTACGTGAACTTCACGGACAGAGACGCGTCTGGAAATAATTTATTTATTAGGAAGGTTATCTCTCTCTTTACGAGTCATATTTCTTCATAACTCAGGGTCGTGACTCCTCCACAGATTAACTCATTAAGGGAGTTCTCTTGGTAAATGCATCGTGCTGGGCTCCTTCCTTGTGGTCCTCAAACATGTCAGTTTCCTCACGATGTTTTCATTCATCACTAAGCGAGGGTTTTCAAATATTAGAAATTTAAATTCTGCACAGTCTTTGTATAAAAGTACTAACACCAGTGCTAACTGTACTGACACTACTATCAGTCATACGGAAACAAGTGTTAAATATACCAAAACTAGCTTCAAGTACAAAAATATCAAGGGGGACTAAAACTAGTGCCAACTATATTAAAGCTACTATCAGTCATACTGATCCTAAAGCCAAAGTTACGGAAACTGACCACAACTTTACTGAAACTAGCGTCAAATATACGGAATCTAATACAATGTAAGTAGTAGTAGTAGTAAGGTGTGTGAATAAATGTATGTGTATGTACTCGTAAGTACCTGAAGTCGCCTCTTTCTGCAGGCGCTCGAGCTCGGGCGGAGATATCGTCCACTTCATGCTGGAGATGGGGTTGATGGTGACCACGGCTATGTCGTTGTACATGTAGTTGGACAGGAAGGTCTGCGCGGTGCGGTCGCGCACGTACAAGTTGCTTAGTTGAGTGAAATCTTGCTCGGTTAGGCTGCGAAATAAGGGATATTAAGTTTTTTGTAACATATTGATATACACTATACTACTAGCGGTGGTCCGTGGTGTTTACATATATGGTTGAACAGGATAAAAAATAGGTTTATGTTATAATTCAGGATTTTATCGCTCTCTATCTAAAATAGAAGTGAGGAAATTCTAATTTCTGAAGTTTTTAAGAGACACGTAGGTACATTTTGATTTGTATATCCATATTCATAGGTACATGTAAACAGTGCCGGTTTAATACTATCATATATAGTTTGTAGTACTTACACGTCAATATTATGCGACTGTGCAGACATTTGGTAGACAGGCAGGAACGGTCCTATTCTGATCTTTACCGTCACGTCTGTCGGAGGATTCGGTTGACCGACCTGAAAAAAGAAAGTAAGATGAATAACAAGTAAAGGCATGAAACATAATATCTACAATCGTTTTTGGAAAATTCAAAAAATGTTAAGTCGTACTGTTAACTCATAAGTGCTACGGCAAATGTATTGGAAAATAGCTAAGGCATCTAAACAAAAAAAGAATGAAAGACACCGCAAAACTCTTCAAATAATCTTAAATGTGAATGATCTCCGATTTAAAAAAAAACATTTTAATCAGCATTTTTATACAAATTACTTCATGGACTCGCCACTAACAAAACTTAAAAAAAAAAAATTTTTTTTGAAGTTCTCAAACTAAAATCAATTGCCATCCTTCCAAAGTTTTCCATACAAGAACAGCAACCCAGCATACTAAACAATGTATACCAACCGTATTCCCAAACGCGAAGAAGACGAGCGGGAACCAGATGATGGCGATGACGAAGGCGAGCACTCCGCCCCCGAGCAGGTACTTGGTGGTGGAGGACTTCTTCACGCCGCGCGGCTGCGGGAACTCGTCCTCCACGTAGCGGGAGCACTGACAACACGGGGTATATTCAGTACACGTTTCTAGGCAAGCGTGTTACATCTTAGACCATAGCTGTGCTCAATATCAGGCAGGCTGTAGCCAAACCTAAGCCTAATATGTTAAAAAAAAATATTGTACATTAGAAATATATATATACTAACGAGCTACATAAAGACACTAGCAACCCCCTAGGACTAGATGGCTAACATCATAGTATACAACAATTTTGGTTTGGTGACTACGAAAAAAGTGATATACCCGTTGTCTATTTTTTGCAATAAAATATACATTGCACACCTTTATAAGTACCACAGACGACTCTATGATCCAATGTTGGTTCAACCATGACTGAATATCTCAAAGCTCCCCCTCCGGTCGTACTCTTTATTACTGAGGGTCGTGACTCCTCCGTAGAATCATTTCGTTGGGAAAGTTATCTTGGGCAAATACAAGTGCATCGAGATGGTCTAAGTATTCATTCACCTTCAGTAGGAAGACGCTGGCGAAGATATCCTCCATCTTGAGCCAGTCCATGAGAGTCATGGAGGTGTCTGTCCACATCCAGTCCATCAGAGTACGCAGCTCGAACACGAACGGCACCGCCATGAACCTGCCGAGGAAAATATTGTTTACACAAAGCTTTATTGCTACTTTATACTATGGAAAAAAAACAGATGTATTGTATTGGTTACTTTTAGGCGCTAGAACGTAGATTGCACCGTTGCTTACCATCAAACGAGCCTATCTTGCTTTATAAAAAATAAAATTCTTTGGCCCCTTTATCGGACAATTTTAATGAACGTTAAATTATACTTAGGTAATGCTAAATGTATAATATAAATGTATATAATGTTTTGTACCAATATTATTTATAATATGCTAGTTGACTGTGCTTAACATCCGACTTGATAGGTTTTTTATTGAAATCGTAAACCAAGCTGGTAGTCTGCGCTCGTCATCCCAATACAAATTGTTGCTTGATTTTTCTCTAAACAAAATAATTCATAAATTTATTTGAAGCCAGCTAAATATTTGACAAAGAAAATATAATGCCAGCTCACCCTCTGAAGAGTATCATGTTGACGAAGTGGTATGACTTGCAGAGGAAGTTGCCGATGATGCGGCGCGGGTAGCCGCAGCGGATCTGGTACGCGGACAGCAGCAGGTACACGCACTTCACCATGTACCAGATGGGCGGCGGCAGGCGCGCGTTGAACGTTCTGGAAACATACAGGTAACATGTCAATATCTTTTATCGGTTTTCAATACCTACTATTTTTTTGAAATGAAACGGTTGTTGTTCCAGACCATAAGTCACCCGATGATAAGCGATCTTAAAGGGCTCGAAAGAAGCGTGCTGACCCAGTAAGAACCAATTTACTCTCTCTTAGAAGAGAAAAGAAGTTGATTAATCGGTTCCAAGCACGATAGATCGTAGATTACGACGCTGCTTAATATCAAACGAGTTGTAGCCAATTGGAAGCCTATCTGGTAAAAAAAGGTGTTCGAATGTAAATTAGTATAAATTTATGCACTCTGGTGTGAAGTTCTCTAAGCGTCAGAAGTGCTTCAGAAATGGTTTAACGACTGCATGTCATAATGTTTATGTGGAATTTGTTTTACAGCAAGAAATACTACTATCAAAATAAGGAAGTTGCACGCAGTCATTGCCCTATTTTAAATGATAAAAAGGTGAATGGATAAGTGCTTGTTGATACTGCTAACACATCTACGTACTTGTTGAGATATTCTGAGCAAGCTACTACAAGTCTAGCATACCTTTCAGTAATAAAAGGCAGCACAAAGAACATCCATATATGCACGCCGATGATGAGTCCGTACTGGAACAGTATCTTGCCCAGAATGAACTTGCGCAGGTAGAGCGCGCGGTCGATGATGATGAGGGCGAACTGCAGGATCAGCATCACCAGGAACGGGATGGGGACCTTGTTCTCCTCGAGATACGCCTGCACGCCGCCGTCGCCTTGGTGCGTCTGAGGACAAATGTGGGTTTGAAAGAAAACATCTTGAAGAAACCGACATGTTTGAGGACCATAAATATCCGAGAACATGTGTCTTCCGTGGAAGGACCCAGGCACCCACCACGATGTATGTGCCCATTATTAACCTTAGTCTTTATATCCATGTATAAATACGTGTATATAGTTTTATCTCGGGGTAATAGCAGCATGTATTGAGTTTTACATATAATATATGTATCTCTGTAACTGTAGGACATATCTGTAACTGTTAGACTCAAGTAGCCATTCTGCTTATGCGGAAACAGGTCTCCTCTTCAGCACACTATACTGCTAAACTGTATGGCACTCCTGTCTTTTCTGACTTTTTAACAGTAATATTGTGATGGTAGAGTTTTAGCCATCGTTTTTTTTATCTTTACTACTACGAACTATATGACCCTATCCGAGTTTCTGTCATGTGTTCCGCTTTAGTTGGTAGAATCTTACAAATTATTTTTCCTGATTAGATCTTACACTGTTTGCTCGTACCTATATACCTCACTAGCTATGCCTGCGACTTCGTCCGTGTGGGCATCATATTTTATTTTTGCAAACCTCTTCAGCTTTATAAATTATAGCTGTTACCCACGACTTGAACCGGTTTCGCAGCGCACGCAACGAAAGTCCTCAAAGATGAATAATTTTCACCGTTTTTTCCAGATTTTAAATTGTTTCTTCGCTCCTATTAGTTGCAGTATGATGTTATATAGCCTAAAGCCTTCCTCGATAAATGGTCTATTCAACACAAAATTATTTTTTTCAATTCGCACCAGTAGTTCCTTAGATTAGCGCGTTCAAACAAACAAACTTTTCAGATTTATAATATTAGTATAGATTTTTCAATTTATTTTTTATCTACTCACCCCAAAAGCGGCGAACCCGAATATAACAACGAGGAAGTTGAAGAAGTCGCAGAGGAACATGTACGCGTATACGTCGGCCGTGACGCGCGCGCCCGGCGCCAGCATGCGGCGGAAGAAACGGTGCGTCGGCCGCAGGTAGCGCTTCAACCTGGGGAATTTATACCAATATATATCAAAGAGAAAATATGTTTCTTAGTTTGTTGGTGTTTGTTAGTCTTTCTCGCCGTAATGGATCGGCGTGTTTTTATCTCGGACGAGGCCGCATGCGTCCACTAGTATACAGGAATCATAGTTACTTCAATGTATTTTCAAAAACTTTTACAGATTTCATATTTTTTAAATCAATACATTAAATTAAGACTTTATTAAAAATTTCACTACAGGTATGAGTGTGGTTATAGATACCATTGCCGTTGAAAAGTCATAAATGATCAACATTCTAAATGACATTGGTGTTTTCAACCATGTAGAAAAAAAAAGACACAGGATACTCACGACAAAAACATAATTTCCGGGAAATGTTTGTACTTTTCTTCCAGTATCGTCGTCACTGCTATGATGGGCTCCTGGTCATCGTTCACTCTGAACAACACAAACAACATTATATACATATGCATTTCTTTCATATACATTGTATATGAAAGAAATGCATATGTACAAACAATGTACAATGTACAAACATTTGTTTTTAACTAGTACTTTAACTTTTGGTCTGCACTTGGCCATAATTTGCCTGATGGTAAGCAAAGGCTATGGCCTAAGATGGAGAGTGCTTACTCGATAAGAACTGATTCACTCTCGCTTTGAAGATCTTTAAATAAGGTTATATTCAATTTCTTACCAGTAATAAATACTATCCTATTTCTTCCTACTTCCCAACAAACACTCACACAAAATGCTCATCTTCTCCAGACGGCTTGGAGGGTCCCGCCTCGTCTTCGTGCAACGTGTCCGGAGGTTCAATGTCTTCAGTTGATTGCACATGATCTAATACAGTCTCCATTTGCGCACCACCGAAGGATTGCCTGCAATGTAGTAAAATAATTAAACCATAATGTTGGCTAGATTATTAACGAGTAATCTAAATTTAAAACGGTTTGTTTAGCGCTGTATCAACGGTTTTTTTGTTTCAATCACTCTATAATGTATACTTTATTCTATAAATAAGTAGGTAATACAAATGTACAACATAAATCACAAATTACAGGAGTATGGTAACACTAGAGATTTAGGCACTTTTTAGTCTTAGATATTTCTAATTAACTAACTCTAATTAACATAGTAACGACTTATCATAACTATTTCTAACCAACTTCAAAAAAAGGAAGATATCAGTTCTATTGAAAGTGATCTTGCACCAGCTAGAACTGATACTAAAACTACTTCAAACAAAATTCAATTACTGTTTTTTTCTCTATCAATTACCATAGACGTTGACATTTATCACAAATTAATTATATTACGTTCAATGATCTGAAATAATATGTTTGTAATCAATATTTTTTGGTTGTATGAATTATAGTACATCTCTAACAATACGCTTGCATTAACATTAACAACATTAATATTACATGTAACAATGGTGCCTGTCTTAACTATGAACTAATTTAAGTCAATGTTTTGCTGTATATTAGTTAGGTGGCATAGTAACCGTCGCAGCATCTCCCTGGACACGATGTCCCGCAGCGAGGCGCCGGCGGCGTGCGCGGCGCCGCGCGCCTGCAGGCGCTGCCAGATGAGCGTGGGCAGGCGCGGGTCGGAGCGGCTGGAGCCCAGCTCGCGCACCACCTCCTCGATGGTGGCCTGCACGTGGTACAGCCGGTCCACCAGCCGGTGACGACTGGCTGAGCACCACCAACACTGACTCACACGAACCATCCGCCTACTCTAGTGCTACCTCAAGACCACGTATATTATGTACCTTTAGCCCCAGCGATTTGCCTAAGCGCTCAAGAGCGATAGGCTGTAGACAACTGGGTAAGTCTATTTTACCGGCTACCACCATATCAAGTTTACTATAGTCCATTTCATATAGCAAGTCACCTGTGACAGGTCAGTAGAACGTAAAAGAACATGTACATAAATTATTGTGACGTCATGCTCATGTTTAAATATTTCTATTTATTAGTGAAAACATTATGTAAGTTAACAAAAATAAACTATTAATATAAACAGTAAAAATTATAAGACATCAAATAAAGGGTATTTTTCGCGTGTACATGCTCGCATTCAATATTACAAAAAAATAAAATATTAAATTTCATCGCACAGCAAAGTTACGTATTACTGCTAATTGTGACGACATTTTCGTAGGGTTGGGACTTAATAATCGGTTATTTTTGACATCAAAAAAATATCGCAAAAACAAGTATTTATCATTTCGATCTATCAGAGATAATGATTTATGTACTTCAAGCACAATGATTTTATGCGATTTTTTATATTAAAATAATTAAGGAAGGTATTTATGAGTTTTTTATCATAAAAAATATAGGGAAAAGCATAAAATTTTTGTGTATCATAATTTCATTTGAATAATTTAATATATATTTTGGCTTCATATATATTATACTGGCAATATTTTTTTATCAAAACTGTATTCTTTTCTTCTTCTCAATTTGTCCCTTCCTTAATTTATCTGTAGGAATTTATTGTGGGTTCGACGAATATTATTTTGTGATTGTCGGTAATTCACATAACATTTTTAGGATAGGCAGATGAAAATAGCCATAAGTAACTACAATCGATAATCGGTAAATTTCTAATTCGAATTACTGCAGTACATCATTACAATAGTCAAAATGATATTGACAAGTGACGTTTTATATGTGTCACAGGTGCCTTGCTATATGAAATGGATTATAAATGCAATAAATGAAAGAGAGTAATAGTAATATCCTAGCATTTGCCTCGAAATATTTGGGTGCAATTCCAGACTAGTCTTTCAGGTAGTAATGCAATAAAAATAGTAGACAGTTTGAAAACTCTACTCTATATTTCGACCCCCGGTATTGATGGGATTTAGTATTTCAGAGCGCTTTCTACAACTTGACTGAAACCAAGACTATAAAATTTAACCTGTCTACCCACGAACCTCATAAAAGAAAAAATCTCGTAACATACATAAACGTCCAGTAAAAACACAAAATATAGTATAACACTCACGGGCCCGTGTTGTCGTGCAGCTGCACGTACTTGCGGCCCACCTCGTCGGCGCGGCCCTCCACCACCCGCTGCGTGTCCTCCGCCGAGAGGGGGTACTCCACGTCCTCGCGCAGCTCGATGTCCGGGGACGACTCCTTCCACAGCCCGAGGGACTTCAGCATGAACCTGGAATGTAAATTAAAAGGATATTACATGTAATTCCAATGCTACATTTAAAAATTCGTACGCAGTAATTATTGCTCCGTAATATAGACTCCAGTCCGTTAATGTGTCATGGAGATCCATGACTGGCTATAGAAACAGAGGTCACCCGCCAATGCGGTGGGTTGACGACATTAGAACAACCGCAGGGAGCACCTGGATTCGATCTGCGCAGGACCGGGACGAGTGGCGTACAAGAATAGAGGCCAATGCTCAGCAGTGGGCGATAGCAGGCTGATGATGAATATAGACTAATTTAAGGACTAAGCGCGGCACACAGTGACAATTATTATTTGAACCCAAAAGTTTTAGTACTCACATTAAATTAAATTCTATGCACAAAAAACATTTTTTTACTAAAGTAATAGGAACGGAACGATTATCTCTGTAAAAAGCAACATCAATATTCTGCTCAAAATATTTTTTTCTCTATTTATTTAAATAATTACTACGGTCTTAGTTTAGGGCGCCACGCTTTCTTCGCTGCATAAACTCTCTCGCTACTCTTCGAATTTAATTTACTTGTAACAATTTGTAACACCCTCCCTCCACTTTGGAGCTAATAACAAATCTACCAAATTTCTTGAAATTTAACATATTAAATTTACCTGTGCAAGAATATAATAAGCAGCAGCAGTAGATCGTAGAGCGCATAGTTCGGTTTCCGCTCGATACCGATGATGCGCGGCGCGGTGAAGGGCGTGTTGTCCGGCGTCGCCTTCTGGTTCCACGGCAGGATCTCGAATTGGAACATGCTCTTTATCAGCACTATCACCTGGAAACAACACAAAGTTTGATTTGTTTGCTAAGAGGGCGCCTTTCGTGACATTATTTTGACAAAAAATAAAGTCATTTCGTAGATTAAAAATTATTCCAAAATGTTTTGAGACAAATCGTTGTCTACAATTTTTTAATAATATTTACCGCATATGGTATACATCGGGACATCAGGTGGTTCTATCATTTAAGCCATCACTTCCAGAGAATCTAGACAACATCATCGATCGTTCTATTTTATAAATAAAAAATGTACCTAGAGTTTTTGTTAAACAATAAATGTATTTGTATTGTATTATTGTATTGTATCACATACACACAGGTCAAATTGATAAAATCTTTTTTTAAATGAATTAAGTACCTATCGGAAGTGTACTTTACCTCAGTGTAAGCGATGAGAGTAACCCAGAACGTTTTAGTAGGTCGCGGGATGGTGAGCGTGCCCCACATGAACACCATCGTCGGCAGCGGGATCGACAGGATTGTCGCGGATTGGATCTGGAATAAGAAGTATAATCAATATGTAACTAACCCGGTTTTCACTCTCGTGTAATTCTAGTGATGGGTGTCAACCGTCTATACACCCGCATCGTAAACAACATACGCGACATTACTTGTGAGTGAAAACCGTAATATTGATAACAATGTCTCACAAAAGTTTTAATAACAAAAAAAAGTATAATGTACTGCCAAACTTGTAACCATAAACACGATCAAATAAGAAACTATAGGAAATTTTGTACAAATTGGTTGAATCTTTGAAAATAACTTTCATCATAATATTTAAAAACTGCAATTTCATTTATTTAATTTTCTGGTTACCAGAGTGGATCGATTTCTTCCAAATTTTTGACTGCCACGTCGCTTAACATCAGACCAAGTTGTGTTGAGCAGAAGCGAACACTATAGTTTATTTTTATAAAGCGTCTTTGGCATAGACTGATGAATATCTTCCTGTGCAGACATAAATAGATCAGGCTGGTGACTGTCTATATGGCATGCTGGAGAGGTCTTTACACAACAGTGGGTAGATACAGTCTGGAATGAGTTTTGTTTTATTTTCATTTCAGTTTTTCATTTATTTTTTTATTAACGGACTTGAAACCCATGACGTGTCATAGAAACAGAGGTCGCCCACCAATGCGGTGAGTTGACGACATTAGAATTACCCCCGGGACCGGGACGAGTGGCGTAGAAGAACAGAGGCCTATGCTCAGCAGTGGGCGATAAAAGCTGATGATGATGATGATTAATATTTTTATTTTCTTCATTCGTATTTTATTTACCTGATTAATAAACACCATGATGTAGCACACGATGTCAGTATGCGCCAGTATGGCGTACCAGAGCGCGTAGCCCAGCTGGATGAACGGCGACCGCTCCTGCTTGAACATACTGTCATCCTGCTCTTCCAGCGTAGTCACGTCTTTGCTGTAAGAGAGATGCAAGATAAGACAGAGTTCTTCATCAATCAAAGTTTATAAAGAACCATACATTGATGCGATAAAAAAAAAAGTTAAATAAGAAGTGTGAAATGTAGGTAGGTAATATGGTTTTAAAAAGTTCAGAAAATAACAATGAAACGGAATGCCGTCGTTAATTTAAGAAAAAAATAGACGAAGTAAAGAAAAGAAAATCAAGTATAAATCCTGACATTTGAATAGCTAGAATCAGATTGTTAATAATAATAATAATAATAATAATACGCAAAACCGATTCAACATTCCACTTACCGTCAACTTAATCGATTTAATAAAATACCAACGATAAAAGCGGCATCATAGTTTAATTCTTGAGAATGAGAGAGAGAATATGGAAAACACGAAAATATTTACAAAAGAAAGCCCAGTGCAGATGACGACGATTATCAAACGTGGCTTGTACTGCATATTTTGCAATTAGGTAAATTGTATATATAAAAAAAAACTACTTTGACATTATCATTTGTTCACTGGAATTACATATAATTATTTATTCTTGAATCAGGTCCATAAATCAATTATACAGAATTATGTAGCAGTCAAAAATATATTATTCAATATAAATATTCAATGCTAATACGAAATATCGTCGTCGGTCCGTCGGTATGACTTGGTGCTCTCTCGCTCAGCTAGGCGCGAGCGCGGCGCCGGACCTCTTAGTACATTATTCGTCACTTCAATACATTATTCGTCAGTCATTAAACCACCCATAAATCGTCAGTACAAGCACACGTTCTCAAGAAATGAACCTTGAGGTGGTCTGCAAGCTAAACGCGCTCTCGTGTTCCGAGGTGTCGTCGTCCCGCCGGTACGAGTCGGTGCTCTCTCGCTCGGCGAGGCGCGAGCGCGGCGCGGAGGGCGAGCGCGGCGGCGTGGCGTCCAGACCGCGCTCCATGCTCGGCGCCAGAATGCGGATCTCCGGCACGCTTATATCGCTTAACTTACGACTGAAAACAGCAGCGTCGCTGTAGTCATTATTACCCACTTCTCTCTCTTCTTTTCTAATAATTATATTATAGTTAATTGATAAATTTTCAGCATAATTGCTTCGCTAGGGGAGTTATGTTGGGAAGATATATCGTGGTGGACACCCAGCTCCCTCCCACGGAAGATATGTCATCACTCTACTAGGTATACCCAAGCGATATAATGCGATAAGTCCCTTACTTGGGACGCTGGAAAAAGTGTTGTCTTTTGCGTAATTTTTACAATTTGGGAGCCTCGTTTCGGTTCAATAGAAAAACACTTGCGAAATCTTGAATTTTGACTAAATCGATACTCTAGTCTGAATGAAATGGTAATGAAATCTACAGAACTACATCTACATCTACGTCTAAAAAGTTGACCTAAAAACTAAGAACATACTTAATATAAAACAATACCAACCCCATTTCCACTGGCATGAGTAGATTTTTATCGTAGACATCTTCGAGTTGGTCTCTACGCTTACTAGGCGGCATGCAAAAACAACACTAGATGATTTACGAAATCTACCATCGAGTAAACATCCAGTACAAACCGACCAGCTTAAATGCAAAGCAGTGAAACTAGGTAACTACAAATTTTGACAAACAAATATTTAATTTATCGATTGCGGCTCCACCGATGATGACAAAGATGTTTTTATGTTGTAAATTTAACAGATATCTTTTGATAAATATGGCTATGATCTAGAAGATTCTACAATAATCTAAAAAAATAATCAAATATTGTAGTTGTGTACTCGATGTCTACAACACTAGAATAGTAAAACACTAAACTAAATAACCACCTCAGCATCAAGAGATTGACTACATCTAAACAATACTATTAGGAATCCATCAAAATACTGAAAATATGAAAAAATACATAGAATTACTCGTTAATTACGTTGCAAAGTACGAATAAATGAAAATATACTCACTGAGGTGCTGTAATATCTGGCAGCGGTTCCCATATCATCTGCGAACCTTCTCTAAGACCGATTCCGAAGCCTTCCTTTTCCTGTAAACAGAAATCTTAAAATATAAAACTTAAAGGTGACTGACTGACATAGTGATCTATCAACGCACATCCCAAAGTACTGGACGGATCAGACTGAAATTTGGCATGCAAGTAGATGTTATGACGCAGGCATCCGCTAAGAAAAGATTTTTGGAAATGCCACTTTCAAAGTGTGTGTAAGTGGGTGTTAACGATGATCGGTTTTTATTATATATTATAATATATGAATGCCCACGTCGTCTCAAGGAGACGTTTAATAAAATGTTTAGTAACTCATACAATAAAATGGATAATTCCACTAACCTTCAATATCTTCTTCTCCACAGATAGTGTCCGTGAGACGTATCTGTAATCGCGCGAGTACTTCATGACGTGTCTCGTCAGGGAGACTATCAGACTCGATATAAAAGCCCACGCCGTGTCCAGGTGACGTTTTATCTTGTCCATTATGTGTTCGTCTTCTGGAAAGACAAATATTTAGATTATTTTAGGTATTATATTCCCTACAAGCACCAACCGCAGTGGTATTAAATTAAATTAAGTATAAATGCACTACAATTGTTTTAATTTTTGAAAAAAAAAAATGCAGGCTATAAAAAATATATACGAAAATATACCCGTTGCCGATTCCTGCTACTCTATTTCTGGTACTTAAGTAAATTACAGCTATTCTAAATATGAAGAGAACTTACCAGATAGATTGTCATATTCGTCGAGATCCGACGGCACGTCGTCCGGTTGATCCATGTCAGTGTGGCGATCGAAACGTCGCCTCTCATCTTCTGCCTGTGGTCTGCCACGCTATATACAACAAACCTTATTATAACAACGCATATGTACATAAAAAAATAAAATCACTATCGCAATATAAATATATATACTTAAGTACAATTTAAGATTGTTGTATGTAATATCATTATCATTGATATTTGTTACATATTTGATATATGTAAATACATAATTATAATAATGTATACCGGGTGACTGAAGTAATGAGAAAGTAGTAATATGTAAATATTAAAATATTTGTCACTAAAAATCTTTTAATTCCTTTAAACACTGTTCTGTTAGGTATATATGATATGATTATCTATATGATTTGGTGGAAAAAAGTTTTTGTTATAATAATACCCATATGATTGCAGTCACTTGGTAACTATTTAATATGTATATTATATATTTTATTATATTCAATGCATAAAATTTAAATTTTAGTGGAGCCATAGCAGTTATAGCTACATATAGGCTTCCAGCAAATGTGCTCAAATATTAAAAGCTATCTAAAAAAAAATTATTTTACTTTGATTCTCTACTGGCTTGCTTAGCTTGAAGCTAGCTGTAGGTATTAGCTATGATTTTATGGTCTGATCGAATAAATAAGGTTCTATGCCAGTACATAATGTAGTACATACCAAGGTATTAAAACAGAAGTATTAATATATCACTTGAAAACAACAAATAAACATATAAGGTATTAATTGAAAGTGCCATCGTTATTGGTAAGTAAATGGTGCAAAACATGGAATACGAGTAAATTGTTGACCATCTTACTTAAACAACTGAATCAATGAGTGATTACTGATCAGCGTTTCCTCTCTTTCCCACATAAATAGTTTTAAATAAGAGCGAAAAATACAAAACATTTATGAAGTAATCATGTATTGATTCGAGTTTATAAATAAGCTGGTCACATGAAACACAAATATACCTCAAAATACTGCTTCAATAAATACTCGTACTGAAAATACACTCATACGAAACCGAAGCATGCAATAAGCTCACAGAATATAGGAAAACCATTGTACCCGCCCTTTTACCTCAATCAAGTCTTGAAACGTTATTTCTGGCTGTAGAAAGAAGTGGGTTTGTAATTGCGTGTGTGTGAAATTTAGAAGATATTAAAATAAGTAATTAATTATGCTGAGAATAGATAAATTGTTTATTGTACGGTAACTAAAGTAGTGATTGCGGAGTTTTGATACTTCTAGAATTTAATTTTAAAGTCTTATTAGTGTTAACTAATGAGAGATTTCAAAGGCAAATTCATGTGAGTATTTACTAAAGAGTGGGTGTTAAAATAAACGTGATAGATAAAAAAAAAATGTTTCCGTGAAGTTTTTATTTAATAGCTAACACTTTGCAAATTATTTTACTAATTTCTATAAATTTATTATGAATCTCCAGGGTCACAACATTTCAAAGTTAGTAGACAATTGTGCCCATGTATTATTTTCGTTTATATTAAAATTACTTTCTTTTCCAATAGACTACAAGCTTTACCTTACTTTATCTTACTTTTTTTGTAAGTATACAAGTAAGTTTATTGAAAATAATATGTATGTTTTCATCTGCTACAAAAAAGTGGACCTATCTATCTGAACCGCACCTATATAGATAGAAACAAAACAAATCATCCATAATATTCATGTACGAGTAGAAAGAAAACCAAATAGTGTTGTGTCATGTACATATGTATAGTTACCTCTCTAGGAAAGGAGGCCGGGTAGCTAGTGAGCGAGTGCCGCGCAGACCGCACCGCCGGCATAGACGCGCGCCGCATCGACACGGCGCGACGCAGGTCGGTCTTGATAGCCGTGGCCAGCAGCTACCCCAACACAGGTATTGGTCTACTGCGCTATATTGGACGCTCGACAAGCTGTGATTGGCTTGTGATATGTTGGTCGCTCGATAATCTTGTGTAATTGGCTTGTGATATTAGACGGAAGGCGGTGTGATTGTGTGGTTTAGTAGACGAGTTTCGACTTTAGATTCATGAGTATAGGGTGCAATTTGGATATAGAAGTAACAGTCATAAATGCTAAATGTAAGATTAGGACAAGGTATTGTTGAAGAGTTTGAAGATTTTGTATGGCATTCAATAATGAATTGCAGAATTTATGCTATGGCAGCAACTCTTCCAATGATTTGGAAACTCTTGACACCAGAGTTCGTCACACTCATAAGAACTTTTTTAGCGTGACTAGTTTTTACACTCTTGATTTTAATAGTGGAGTGATTTATTTTCCTAAGAAAACATCATCCGTCGATAAATGCGATACACAAAAAAATATCATTTACTTGTATTGCTAAACAAAACGTTGTAAATACTACTTTTCTAACAATCAAATTGCACCCTAAATCCAGACATCTAAAGATGAAATTGATTTGAAGATCACACAAATCACAATCGCGATGATATGACTGCACAAGCCCTGAATCAACTCAGCTGTGTCGTTTACTTTTGTGGCAATACAAGCCTTTTGTTGCTAGGCAGTGGTAGGCAATACGCCTGCTCAATTTGCTTATAGGTGCAGAGAAATCTTCAACTCGCATGTACGAGTGAATTTTTTAATCTTTTGTAAGACAGACAGTTTATACAAGGCAAGTTTATTTTCAATCACTGAGTCGCTTTGCGTTAGTTCAGGCGGCTCGGCGGTCAAATATCTAACTGAACACACCATGAATTTTACGACCAAAGTTATGTCCTGTTTATACAAGTAATATCAATACATTTCTAAAATGAGCAAATTTTTTCGATGTAATTTTTTTAACATTGAAATTGAGTGAACTTGTGAGTGTTCAGATTTCTCAAGCCCCTACGCGGTGTTTGCCAGTGCCTGTGAGCGTTACCAATATAGCGTTGTATACCATCTAGCATTGCTGTGCAATAGTTAACACATAATAAGTTAGTCGCCTGAAGCTGCACTTTGCAAGGGTCCTACCAAGCCTCCGCTAGACTTCAGGTGTTGCCATGCTCGGTACCGACGTACTAAACGGTACAATCTATTAAATACCATGCGCATTACCCAATTACCCTTACTTAGTACCCCGTTATCCCCACATCTTTACCTGGGTAACATTTAACGCCAAACATTTTCAACCTTACATAACTAAAAAAGGGAACAAAAAAGATAAAAATTTGGAATAGTCACATGAATAGATACTAAGTAAGTAACATATAAATGCATCCCAATAGCCCATGCCACAATCACAATAATTTCGTAGTAAAAATCCCAACCTCTACCGTGACCAGTACAGACGACAACACAGATTTGAGATTCAAATGTACTTTCTACCTTTCCTGTCTTCATATATCTGTGTTGCGGGGTGTACGATGTTAGGACAAAAGAGCGTACCTTTCCGAAGCCCATTTCTTTAGGCGCATCTTCGTCTGATTCTGAATCTTCCTTTTCCAAAACTCCTTTTGCGTCGGTGTCATCGAACTCGTCAAACATATAGTAGTCTCCGGAACGAACAGCTGTATAGAGAAAAACGTGTCAATTTCATCCGGAACCGTGGAGACGTAACTAGAAACTCACGGTTAGGGCTCTACTAAGCTGGTCAACTATTTACAGACGAGATCGCTGGGCAATTTACAAGCCGTTAATGATCCTATCATGGAAATGTCTATATACTTATATACTTTAATAATATGTCGAATGAATTAGGTTCACGCTACCAAATTGCGTGTTAGTTTTCTAGTTACGTCTCTTTAAATTATAATTTTATCTAAGCAAGACATTACGAATATACGCCATTTATAGCATGCTCTCATTATATTGTGATTATTGATGCAAATGTTTAGAATACACGTAAACATTTTAATATTTTACACAAATACAGATATCTTGAGCATGTACAGTGGCATCGCAAATTAAACATATAAAAACATTGATGACAGAAATGCACGTGCCTGAAAAACAAACAAACACACACGAGCTCATGCAGCCAACAAAAGCAACCAAAAGCTGAAAAACCAAGCGGTGCCGAGGCGCAATCTGTCTCGTATTTACATATTTTTTGTACAGAATTTACATAGAACATGTTTAGACCAATTGTAGAGAAGACAGTGTCCGCCAGAGCGATGCAACTTGCCTAAATACCGTCACCGACAAGCTGAGTTAGTAACGCCAATACAATATGTTATTGCGAGCTTGGTTCCGAGACTCAACGTTACCCTTCTGATGCGTCGCGGGCGCCCTATACTGCTGCCTGTCGCGCGCTACAAGAGAAAGCACAGCTCAACCGCACAGTTCACTTCACACCATCGACAGACGGGTTAATGAGTACATAGATCTGGTTAATACGAGAGCAGACCAGGTTCTTCAGGGTGTCTCAGTGTCACCCGCTAGGGTTATTAACGGGAGTTATTTCATTGCCTGCCAAGATTCGCATGTAACGGTTACCACCGAGACATTGGACTATTAATAAAGCACAGAAATTGAGTTATGAAAGTCTCAGACCAGGACCCGTGTCGTTTCTTATTAAGCATCGACACAATTGCAATATCGAGATTGATACAGATATTAGTCTCAATATCACAGTTGATTGTTTGCGTTGTTAAGAAAGACAGAGGCCAGATTTGCTCCAGAAAAAGATTCATGTTATTCCACAATTGATTAGTTTTCTTTCACAAGTAGAAACAGGGTCACAGCCACCTCCGGTCACCCTCTAGGGTTACAAATTTACCTTGGTGTCGTTTTGTGAACACACGTCGATTTAGCGAGGAATCACTTCCTAAACCAATGAAAAAACATGTTTAAATAGTTGAAACAATCAGTTTAGTTGCTGTACATCTTGTTTACAGTGGCACACTGAGTGTATTTTCACATTTTGAAAATTTTCGTGGAGAATAGTGAAACAAGAGGAAGAGAATGTGGTTTTCAGATACGTAGGCACACTTTGGAAAACTCGAAAACCAATTATAATTAATAAGTACCTACATTTATTGAGAGTGGGATATCGTAAGTCGTATCTAAAAGGCCCATTCGTCTTCCCCGTTAAACGTGACGGGCACAATATGTAGTTACAGGTATGATGCGAGTTGGGCTCGGCGCGACTCGACTGCGATATGATAGAGGTCCTCTGCTGCAGGCTCGGGGACGCCACCGTGTGTCGCCGACGTATGGGTGGGGGGGAGAACACCGGGTACGACTCCTCGGGACTCTGAGCGCGCGGGAGGAACTCGGAGTTGGGAGGGGATTCGAAAGAGATGCGGCGAGGTTCCAAATACGCGTCGAGAGAAACTGTCATGAGAGCGGAGGATGGAGATGGAGGGCCGCCTTGAGAGCTAGGCGGGGGTAATGCGGGGAGGGGTAGTGGTTGCGGAGGGGGAGGGCGTACGCGTTCAGGGGAGGGCGGCACGGACGGCTCGCTGATCGGTGTGTGGAACCCGCGCGGGGAGTTGGGGGAGTCTGGCGTGTGGTACCCGCGGGACGCGTCAGACTCCGCGCGCGCTAGAGCCCCGCCTTCTGACTCTCCTGGCTGAGTGTCTTCGTCCTCTTCTTGATAGCGAGCGTGATAAGTAAATTTTGAACATAAATTGGACGTCTGGTAAACCTTTATAGTCAACATCTAGTCCGTAAACATTTCAATCTTATAGTTTTATCAGTGTAGTTTAAGCAAAGGCGAGACTTTGCTCAGTTTGTTTTATCATCATCGTCAGCAACTTTCCTCATTGCTGAGTAATAGGCCTTTGAATACCATATTAATTGTTAGTAACGTACCGTCTTCATGATGTCCCTCGTGTTTAGCGAGAACACCCTGTATTTTCTTCTGATTAGCCTTTATCCTCTCCATCTTGATTTTGATTTTGTCTAGAATCTTCGATTCCGCTTCTTCTTGCATTTTCATTTGTTTCTGGCGTAGCTCTTCGATCAGTTCAGCACCTCTGGAATATTTTTAGACACAAATTTCATTTATATTCCCATCTTATCTAGATAAAGAACTTTTTAAAATAACAAATCGCTAAAAATTCCAATACATATATCAATATTGTAAAACTGGCTGGGTATCTTACTGTCTTCTAGAGGGTAGACGCTTTCGTCTAGAGCTTTAGATTGGAACAGGTTGGTAATGATTTGTAACACAAATTAGAAACCCTGTCCTACGCGAGGCCGTTGTCTCCCCAGGGGACTGTGCACGAGTCTCCCTGTGAGCAAGGTGTAATACCTGGAGGCGAGCACAGTGGTGGCCTTGCTCTCGTCGATGACGCGGTAGAAGTAGTAGCTGTGGAACAGCCGCCGCTGCAGGATGAGGAACGCGAAGCACACCCCGTCCCACGCCAGCCCGATGTCTTCCCGGGGGACTGAGCACGCATCTCCCTGGAATACATAACATTTTTATTGAGAAAAAGAGATAAGTTGGCGATTGGATTAAATTCGATATTAAATGCTTCTAAACACCAAACTTGCTCCTACTCCTATCAGGTCGTATTATTTGACTGTAAAAAAGTGCCGATCCAGTACCGTACATGCAACGCCCTTCGACCATAGACTGATGCGTGTACGTAGAAAAACGCTCAGTCAGAATGTTAACAACTCTTACCTTAATCCTGGACATCTTCAAGAAAGTCCTGAAGGTGTTTCCCTCGAACTTGTCAACGCAGCCGATGCCGAGCAGCTGCACGAGCCAGCACGCGTGCTGCTGCATCGTCGCGCTGAACATGCAGCCTGGGACTTGCAGCAGTGCCTTCACGGCCACCACGCATACGTTGTAGCGGACTAGCCATGACCACCTGCGGAAACAATGATACATTAGTTTAGTTTTAGTATTTTAGTGCGGAATCTAGACTTCGATTTATTCGTTTAAGTACTTCTTTAGAAGGAAGCAAAAACAATCAGATTCGGTAGTATTCAAACATGCGTCTTTCTTCTATTCACGAAATGCCGAACGTTTCATGGCTTTATATCTTTATGCATGGATCATTCGACGCTGAACACCTATATACATACGTAGCTGTGATACTTTTTCGTCATCCTTCCAAGCGATGATTTTGGCGGTAAGCAGGCAATTAGCTGTTTATTAATACTCACCACTGCAATATAGCCTCCTTGGGCCGCAGGTAGAAGTCAGTCCCCTGCCACAGGAATATGAAGGACCCGATGAGGTATCCCATGGAGAAGAGGTTCACTCTGTTGGTTCCCGTCATGAACATGATGGCCAGTGTTATCCACAGCATGCCCAGGAACACGAGCCGCTTCACCACGTCTAGCCAGGAACTGGAAGAAATAATATAATTTATAAATATATTTCTGGTTATTTTAAGACCTAAACTTTTATTGGAAAATGAGCGAAAATAATCACGACCGGCAGGATTCGAACCTGCGTATTTCTTATCACCGTCCAGAACTCCTTAACCAACTAGACTACGGTCTAACTGACAGGCGCGAAAATCCACGATCATTTCCAAACACTTCAGCTAAGCCCCACCCAAAACCTACTTGTAGAGTGTTTTATTGATCGTCAATCGACACGTACGATGAGACACAGTCTTTATCATATCGTATAAGAATAGTCAAATCTATTTGAGAGTTTTTCAAGTCCTGAAAGTGTCGTCCGACTTATGGCGTCTAAATTAATAAAAATATACCTACATCAAAGAAAGGCTATTTTATTAATTAGTTTATTTTATGCACAGAACAGTTAATTCAAATATTAAACCGGAATAATCAATCTTTGTGGATAACAATATTTACAACAAAATGACTTGCTATAAACTAACACTCACCTGACATATCCCAAGAAGTCAGGCACGGGGTTGACAAAGTTGGGCGTCTCCCAGTCCTGCCCTATATCCTCTCTATTAGACCCTCCCGGGTAACTGTCTCCTTGTGTCTTCTCCACGTAGAACACCCTCATCTGTCGGGTGGCGAACAGGAGGAGGAGATAGTCGAATATCAGCTTCATTGCGTAGGGGGGGTCGTCGGCGAATGGCAGGAACAGCCAGCGACGGATGTGACTCCATTGCTGCGGGAAAAGAGCAATCGAAACTTATTGCAATTAGTAAATTTATTATTTTACACTTATTATCTTCTCAAAGAGATGAGAATGTTAATAAAATGCCTAATTATGTTTCATCAATTTAAACTTGCAAATCAAGGCACCTAAATAGAACGAATTTATTAATATCGCTGCTTGCACAACACGCATAAAGCCACTTTCAATCAGGTAATTTGGACGCTAAATGCGTAAAGAAATCCTTGTGCAAGTATTTATTATACTAAATCGAATGCAATGTCAAAATATATGACTTTTAAATGTAAAATGTAAATTAAGAAATTTTGTAGAATGACGTGATTGGACGTCTCTATTACCATGGTAGACGATTATAAATAACAAAAAATACTTTTTGACCCTTTGAGGGTTACATACCTCATTCCTCGTATCTCAACGATAATAATTAACACAGATTTTCTGCAGAAACCAGACTTACATCACATACTGCAATGGATAATCACAGTCACAAAAGCCGTGAAAGACGTCCAAATGCGGGCCAGTTTGTTAGAAAATCATGACTAATGACGTAAGTTATCGGCCTAATTCACATATCTTACGTCACATTGTTACATACCTCATTCCTCGTATCCCAAGGATAATTGACGCAGAACTGCGGCAAGAACCCGACTGATATAACATATTGCAGCGGTATAATCACAGTCACAAAGGCCGTGAATGTCGTCCAAATGCGGGCGAGTTTGGGCCGCTTCATAGACACGAGAGTCAGGAGCCAGCCCGCATATAGCACTGCGTATACGTCCATACGGGACCCTATTACACCCATCAGGCAGATTAGACAGATCTGAAAAAAAAACAGATAACATATTTACTATATAAAAGCTTCCGTAGTTCGGATGACACGTTAAATTGTAGGTCCCAGCTGTTTGTCATAGTATGGCAGTCATTAAGCCATGACAGAGGCCCTTAGGGAGGCTTGATTAACTCTCGAAACCAGAGTTGGCCGCTCTCATTCAATAAGAAGAAGATATTAAAGTGTTTGTTGGTCTGTTTATTCCTCAGATCTTAGTGTTTTTTTGTAAGGAGATAGTATAGGGTACTGAAACGACTGAGCGAAACAGAGGGTACCTAGGTACTAGTTATTCCGGTCTTTACCGATGAAAAATATTATAAACGGTCATGTTTGTATGTGTTCCAAGCAACTATGAATGTTCGTTACTCGTATACAAACAAACAGCAACGGCTTCATTGTCTAACATGAGATATGGTAGATGTTTTAAATTTTGAAATTATATCTATATAAAAGAGAAAAAAGATAAAAAAAATATCACTCACCTCAATGCCAAACTTATAAAACCCAAAGTTTATGAGGAACTTTATACAGTTTACTAAGTTCGAATCTGCTTCTTTCCTCGTCACTTCTGGGAACATCCTCTTGTCCTTCTCTTGTGGCAACATACCTATTGCTCTGAAATGCAAATAGGTTCTTTAGAAAAATGATTTTTCAACATATTTAAAACCACAAAAAAGACTAAAATATGTCGAGCATCGTAACGTCACGTGATAGATCTGGATGATCATTGGTCCGTCACATTGATGGACCAATCATCACCAAGATTCATCACGTGATCATTCTTTACTTAGTTAGATGGTTTTAATCTTGGTTTGGACGCCGATTGATGGTACATTTTGTGCAAAAGATAGATAAGTTAGAATATCTAACTTATCGTATTTAAGTTTAGTTAAATTAAAAAAAAAAAAACAAAAAAAAAACCTGAACAAACCTCAAAGCTTGCTGCCTGTAAGTGACAAGCGAGTAGAAAGTAAACAGCGCTATAAGAGCGATGTATCCCTTCAGTATGACCACCAGAGGTCGCGACTTGGTTGCCTTTATGAAGCCGAGCCATTCCGCGTTGTTGTACAATGTCTCGTTCAGAGTGTTGTTTAGACCTGACTAAAAGAAACCAAAATAAATGGTATTACAAAAATGTTTTTACGCCTGCACTGTGGTATTATTGGTGTTGAGTATCTTTGTAATTCATAGTTAAGTTTGTTAGTAATTTCGAAGACTTGCATTTTGCGGTGCTCTTAGAAACCTAAATCTATCAAATAGACGAAAATTAGAAGTAAACTCTGTAACCTCGTATGTATTATACATATATAAAAAATAGCCTCACTTACCGTGGTACAATTAACATCGAACGTAGAATGGCTTATGTAGTCGATCTGATACACCATTTTGGCCATAAAGTACACGCTGATAAGGGTGGAAATGAAGAGCACACAGAACCTCTGCTTGCGCGAGCTGAGCCACAGCGCGGGCGTTATCATCACCATTATTGGTACGTGCATCGCGCATACCTGAAAAAAAAAAACAAATTAATTTACTTATAATTTTTAATATATTAATTTAATTGTAAAAAAGTTAATGAAAAAGCTTTTCAAGGCGGTTTCTGAAAGTCAATAACAAAAATTTATGCTCCAAGACTTTTTGATATCGTAAAAAGTATTCGTCATTCCATTCAACCGTTATAAATTTATTTATTACGAGGTTCTAACAGACTTTTTTTTATTCAAATTTGCACCCAAGTTATTTGTATTCAATAAAATACCTGAACGTATGTTTAAAAAAAAACACTTACATTGATAACACAGAGCAGCATAAGGGCCAAGAATATGACTTTCACGAGGTGTATGTCCAAATATATGAACACGAGGTCCAACCACTCATACAGTCTCGTCTTGAAGAGCAACAGAGAGCGCTTCCAGAGCGCGCCGACGCGCGAGCTGCGGCGGGCTGATGTGTGCGACACGGTGCGTACGTACGACTGAGACCGGGATACTCTATAACAAAAAGATAAAGTCTAAAAAATTATTGATAGTTCTTCTTATCGAATGAGAGTGGCCAACTCTGGTGTCAAGAGTTTATCAAGCCCTAAGGGCCTCTGACATGGCTTAACGACTGCCGTATTAGACAAATAGCCGGGACCTACAGTTTAACGTGTCAGCCGACCCACGAAGCGCCCAAAATGGAATGCCACTTTTCGGTCACCCATCCAAGGGCTGACCGCGTCGACCTTTGCTTAACATTGGTAATCACATGCGACTGCCTCCGCTAGCTGAGCTACGGGCGCTTTATTGATACTGTAAAGTTGCGACATAAGTTTAGAAGTATATCATAGAATATGTCACACAAATTGCAAAACCTCGTCAAATTGAATTTAACACATTTCATTTTAAATGCTATAGCTAGAAAAACTATCTCGCGAAAACCCTCTAAATAATAGTCCTGTGACTATTCTGCCTTGCATCAGTAGAATAACTGTGCCAACATCATCATATGCCTGCATTGGTCCACTTTTGAATAAAAGTAAAGAATGCCTCTCCATCCGATTTTGTGCATCTCATCTAAATAAATATAATGGAGATTATTTGTATGGGTAGAATATAAATACAGGTACATTTGTTACAGATTATTTGTAAGATGAGAATATAAATACATTTTTACCTTTGCTTATCGGCAGGTCGTGGTTCTTCCACGTGTAGGACGGTGAAGCTCTGATCACGCGTGAGTGATTTATTGCGAGTCGACGTAGGAGAGCCTGCCTGCTCGCCTTCCAGAGATAGCGGAGGTAACTGCAAGGTAAATATGTAACTTTTTATATTAGTGTACTAGCGGACTCGACTTCGCCCTGTCTGTTGACTCTTTTACTCTTTAGTTAGTTAGAAAACGTTTGTATGGAAAAAAGAAAAGGGCGGTTTTCAGGGATTTATGGCATTTTTTTGAATTTCTCTCGCCGTAAAAACCATCATTGAACAACAAATATAAAAAAAAGAATTGGCCAAATCGGTCCAGGCGTTGTTGAGTTATGCGCTTACCGACACATTTTGCGATTCATTTTTATATACATATATGAAGACATGTTTGTTCATATTTGATGGTGGAACAGTTGGTTTATACAGGAGTAGGCAATATTCAAAGTTTTTACAGCGCTTTTCGCAAATATTCTTGTCACTTAACTAAGTGACTAGGTTTGACGGTTTTCTACTTTTTTTGTTAACTTGTATATACTATAGATATATTGCTATATTATAGGCTTCTCTCTCTCTTTGAGTCGTATTTCCTCATGTCGTGTCGTGACTCCCCGCGGAAGTAATTCGTTACGGGAGTTCTCTATATTATGGGCTTATACTATAAGTCTACTTGTACAGGCTACTATTATTTACGAAGTGGATAAAGCATCCAATAAAACAACTTACATCGTCCCTCATCGTGGAAGCGCCACCAGCTTGACTCGGCCTGCTCGAGTCTCCGTCACGCGGTAAGCTGTTTGTTCTGGAGAAACTACAGAATAAAGCATAATTAGCAATATGACCAAGGAATGGTAATATCTACATCATAAACGCATATATCAAATCATATCAAATATAATTTGTTCTGGATCAAAACCAGTTTTGAATGTATACTTAGCTTATGGGAACACATTCTGTTTAGTGTAACATTATAAATAAATAAATATCAAACTACTACATAATTGCGGAAGTGTGTTTTTTGTTGTCACGGTTAACGACATAAACAAGTTAGAAAGTATATCTTAAGAAAATTATGAATTCGAGTAACATACTTTACATACCTACCTCTACATAAACATATTTTTTTAAAATTTATAAATAGGTCCTCTCACCTGCTCCTAGGATCCGATATCGCCATGAAATCTTTATGG
The DNA here is from genome assembly GCA_964023185.1 of Macaria liturata. Lineage (NCBI taxonomy): Eukaryota > Metazoa > Arthropoda > Insecta > Lepidoptera > Geometridae > Macaria > Macaria liturata. The sequence goes on along the minus strand of OZ026818.1, from coordinate 3,352,217 downwards.
AAGTAATGCACCTGCATTATTGTAATGATGAGGAACAGGGTCGGTGTGAGGAGCTTCACAAACAAGTCCGCTGGGTGATACGGCTCCAAGCCTAAATCGTGTTGTCTGAAAAAAAAAACAACTAACAAATAAAATATAAACATTTAATTTTACACTCCTACAAAGGTGTAGGATTGTCTAAATTGTGAATACATAGTTATATCGATGCATATAAAAAAATACAATTGAGAAGCTAGGTATACTTTAAGCACTCATGTAGGTATATTTTATGTAAGTTTTTTTTATATTTGAAGACCAGTTACTTGTTAGAAGCGACACTGATCAAACATAGAGTACACGCGTACTAAGATAAAACTGTGAAAAAAATATTGTCAAGATACACTATTAGGCTTAGCTTTTTTTTATTAACCTATACCACCTGTCCCACTCCTGGGCAAAAGTCTCCCCCAAATCCCTTCATGCATCCGTTTGCACTTACAGTTTTTCATTGATAAGTAGATATGTCTCTATAGTCTTGGAGAAGTTGTCGAACTGGTAGATGTATATGAGTATCAAGTTGATCATGGAGTATATAATCAGGACGATCCAAAACACGTACATCAATCGCCGCCACCAGTACCAACTAGTCTGAAAAACAAAAAACAAAAAAGTAGAAAGAGGTCAAACAGGCAAGCGTATCAACTTATGATAAGCATATTGGAACCCAGAAAAAAGTATTGTTAGTCCAAACAAAAAAAAAGTAATTAATTAAACGGAAAGGAGGCAAATAGGCAAGCGTATCACCATACGGTAAGTTATATATAATATTGGAATTCAGAAAAAAGTATTCTTAGTCCTATCATTTACTGTATGCCGTATATAACTTGAACTATAAAAAAAAATTGATTGACATTTGATTACGGAATCCATATCGCAAAAATCAATCGAAATAATTTTGTCAAAAAAACATTTGATTCAAAACAGAACTAATAATTAATTTAATTATTAAATTTGTTTCCGAGAAAATCATGAACAAACATACATACGCCTAAAAAAATATAATACTAAGCACATTTGTAAAGAAGCGTGCGTCAGATAGATAGATAGATAGATAGATAGATAGATAGATAGATAGATAGATCATCCTATCTACTAAAATTTTATTTAATATTAACAATTCACATACATACAGTTCGACCTTATTAACACTTTTTAACACGCCTCTGAACGGTCGACAAACGAACTAATTTGAAATCAGTTACAAACAATCATGATACCTGGAACATGAGTATGAAAGTGAGGAACAGGAACATGTAGATGATCTTGAATATGGTCATGCGGTCCCCCGAGATGCCGATGACGAACAGCATGATCACCACCACGTAGATCCAGTACCGGGCGCAGGCCGCCTTCAGCCATTCGCCCAGGGTCTGCAGCAGGCGGGAGCGGCTCTCCTCTTCGCGCTGGGCTTCTATACCTTGGGGAAAAGGTGGCATTAATCATATGAACATACTGAATAAGCCTAGAGTTCTTGGAAGAGGTAAAATGATCGTGTATAGAAAATAGTAGAATTTGTCAGAAAAGCAAAGTAAACAGAAATGGTCGCAAATGGTAAATAGTTAGTAATTTGTGCTCATGTTTGTGTATGCTTCAATCGAGTTATTCTATTTCTATAAATGGTTCATTGGAAAGTCAGTGTTTGAACTTGTAAAACGCTTTGTGTGATTGCTGAGAAAAGTAGGATTATTGGAAGATATATTGAGTAGACAAATTATAAGGAACGAACAAGTTATCAAGAATAGACGATTGAAAGAATAGTAAATTACCATGTGCCAGACCTGTTAAACATCAATAGAATTTAAAAAAAACTGGTTAAAAGTATTCATTGGGTATTTTTACAATAATATCAGGTATGATAAGTCAAAAGTTAGGTAAAGGTAGATACGTAGTCACAATCACTGGTTTGCCAGCTTTTCTTTGTCTAACCGGGCAGGCCTTACAGTCGTTTCAGCTAGTGTTATCGAAGGAGGCCGGCATTGGCTGTCTATACTTACATCAGAGTCACGTGAAGTAGACTGTGTACGAGTTAGTACTGTGAATGAGTTAGTAGTTAGCAATACCACTGGCTGCAGTAGAGACAGTCAGCTGCCGCGGCGTCGCTAGGCAGGTGAAATAGACTGTCTACAGACAGACATGAGTGAGTAATACAGACATGAGTGAGTAGTTAGCAGTACTCACCACTGGCTGCAGTGGAGACGGTGAGCTGCAGCGGCGCCGCCAGGTCAGTGATGACGGCGGAGCGCCGCCGCTGGCGCATCTCCTGCACGCGCTGGCGCAGCGTCACCCAGAACATGCACGTGAACAGAGACTTGATGAGCAGCGGCACGCACGGCTCGCCCACCGCCCGGGACAGACCGATCTGGGATAGGTTCACCTCCTGGACATAAGAATAACGATTACTCTTTTTAAACTGACAATCTCACGCTTGGAAACTCCTTTATTATAATTGAAACAATGGCGAAATGCACACACTGTTGCGATTCCCTAGAAAGAAACCTGTTCAATCTAATCTCGAATCTAAAACTGATGTAATGGATCAATGGGAATAGATCTCAGCAAGGGTTTCTATAGTTTCGCCGTCTTCAAATGGTCTTTTTGTTTTTTTTTTTTGGGTTGTTTGTGGCATAACCAAACCATGGCTTTATGTCTTATATATCTTTGTTTTATCAATGCTATATAGATGAAAACTAGTAACGTATCGTACCGTGATATTAGAAGGCAGCTCCATCTCAGTGAGATTCATGCCGTATATATACTGGGCCAGCAGCAGGAGCATGGCGTACAGCACCAGCACCGGGCTGGTCCGCAGCATGAAGGAGCGCTGGTCGTGGCACAGCCACACCACGTTGGCCCACATCAGCAGCACGAACGTGAGCCACGAGTGGAACATGATGCTCCACGCCATCATCGTTATGGTGGTCGCTATGTACGACGATCTGGAAGATATAAGAGGGATAACCACTGAGCTAGGATTATACAGAGACACAATCTCAAACTAAAAACGCAGGAAAGTGTCTGAACACTAACATCGTCAGCGAGCGCAAACAAAAAACTGCTTGTCTCTTCCGCTCTTACATATTTTAAGAACGTGCAAAAGAGATAGGTAATCCAAAAGTCTGCTCAACGAGTAACGCGGACATTTTTTTCGAGCGTTTGTGACTCTGAATAATCCTAGCTCAATGTGGATAACTTTAAAATACTTATTTAAACACGAAGAATAGTGTGCCAACGATATTCATCTATGGTTCCACCATATATTATTGTTATACACGAAAATATATTTAGGTATTTTGTAATTAGACCAGGATTGGATATTTCGACAGGCAATTGACTGATTTAGCACACGTAGGTACGTGCATAAAAGTACACTGTGATTACATTATATATAGTACATATTTACCTGATTAACACTTGAAAGAATTCAAAGATTGCAGCGGCTATATCATCAACCAGTGACGGTTCTTCTTCGCCTGGCATCGATTCATCTGGAAGTGAAAGATAGATTAGCAAACAAAAAATACAGAGAGTAAGAAACATAAGTTATTCAATAAATACATTCATTGCTCTGAGTAATAACAACGGCTATGAAATACTATAAATCAAGGTATTTCTTCTTACTTTTACGGATTTTGTATAATGAGCTCTAAAATAATTGATTACAAAAAAAGCTTGCTAGAAAATTTAGTCTTATTTCAAGGGCATAGGGTTGATATTTACCTTCGTCGGGCACCACGACGGAGCCCGTGGAGTCTTGATGCAGAGGTTTGGACACAGACGTCGTTCGAGACCAGCGCTTGGAAGGACTCACGCCTCGCATTAGCTACAACCATTGCAAACAATTAACACACGAAATTGAACCTTGCATGCTGAGGATTAAGGTGTATTTACATTTGTACATTTAAAAAGCTAAACCACGTAGAGTAGATACATAATTACAGAATAATAAATTATAGTCTGGAATTTTCTAACAAAAAATGTCCTTTTTAATACCTACAGAATGGATTCTTACTTTTTCATACAGAGGGGTTTTCGATTTGATGTTTAGAAACCCTGTAGTCTATGGATAGAGTTAGCGTATTATTTAATTTTATAGAAAATTCTTCTTCACTATTTGATTACAAGAGGCTAAGCGAAAATAATCAACTGTAAAGATTTATGTAGTCTAAAATAATGAAGACTGTATTATGTACGTTTTGAATTAAACTATGTTTTATTTCCGTTAAGTTAAACCGGAAGTAGGATATATTTACTTAAAAAACTAGGCAACTTAACGTAAAACACACAAAAGAATTAAGCAAACAACGAACACAATGCATGGACATATACTGTGCAAATACGACATTAATGAAAAATTTGTAGTTTACATGACACGCGTGTTTAACTAATGTTATAATTAAACCTTCAAGCAATTCTGAAATCTAACTACGAAGCAACAAAGCTCAAATTAGTAGATCCAAATTGTGTAATAGTGGTACCATAATAATGAGCAAGCAACCCAGCGTTGAAGGCTTAACCCATAACTTTTCTGTGACATCAATTTTCAAAGCGGATTATATTTTGTCTGATTTGATAAGGTTGTTGCAATGGAAATGGTAAATATTGAAGAGAAGAAATCATAACGAGATCGTTTAACAGATAAATAGAAAAGTTGTTAGCGGCAGAATTCAGACAAAACATAATACTGCTCCGAAAAAAACTACATACATCAAAAGCTATTAAAAACATGAATAACGGTCACATTTTAAGTAATTTTTTAATTTGTGACTGTTATTAATAATTGTAATAGATCATTTGTTTGCGAAGTAGGTACATGAAAAGCCTTTACATTACGAAATTAAATAAAAGATACCTACAGGGACTGCCTCACCGGTGCTCCCTCGGAGTGCTTTTGAATTAACGTATGAATATGCAACCTATAAAAGAACGAAAGCGGGTTGCAAAAAAAAAACAAAAATAATTCGGAAACATACAATATTTCATTCCGAAATATAAGGTGAGAAAATTACAAAGGTTAACACAGATGGTAATTGTAAAAAAACGTTATAGATGGAGCTTATGAAGAGGAACTATCCAGGGTGTTTCTATTGTAAAGATCACGAATTAAAAAAAAATATAGAGAATGTGATCACCAATAGCCAGAATTTGACAATATTATTGAAACATCCTGTATAATTAGAAAAAAATAATCATCATAAATAATACAAATTATTTACAAAAAATAGTAAAGACATGAATGGTAGTCAAGAATGAAGTGTTAGTCAGGAATCTATATAAAATTTAAAATAACTGGAAAGAAGATATTTGTAGAAGTACAATAAGCCTACAGAGAACGTGCTGAGAGAATTAAAATAAAATAGTACTGAGTGCTAAAAATGATGTCATCTACGAATAACTTTACTATACAAATGAGATATCTGAATATTACGTAAATCAGTTTACAATGTATGGGCCATGTAACAAAACAATACACACACATGAAGGATTCCTTCAGCATGTAAATAAGCAATGTTTAAAATTCTAGCCCCGTATTTACGTTTCACTTTTAGATTGTTTTGATATTATTTTGGAACGAGCAATACTTTGTTCCGAGATGAATCATGCAAGTGTGCTGAGATCGCACGTTACTGTGTAGAGTACCAGGAATAAACTGTTTAGTACTGATATAATAACTTTTACCGTCACTCTATAATAACATCCCAGAACATGCAAGTTTTGTTTGCTGACTAAACTACAAGCACTACTACTGTTATCTACTACTATTATTTTCTATCTCAGTCCACTAAACTTCTAGTAATGAATAGTGGTAACGTGTAACGTTCATCCCGCACGCACGTGCGTACGCAAACTGCGTACACGCCCGCACATTACGGGCACGCACACTATTTTACTACGTACGATATTTTTACAGTTTTATTACACGACAAGTGCTGATAGGAGTGATCTACTTGTGGCTGGTGGGTTTTTGCAAAGCTTACTCGGACTTTCTTAGTAGCGTTCATCCACTGCTCTTTGACGTTGCGCCGGCTGCCGCGGTGGAACGACACTCCCCGTATGAGAGATCCGTTCAACTGGCCTGCTTCTACACCGGTTAAGGCGCTCTTTTTTTTCGCCTACGTTTCCATTTTGATAGCATAAGAAAAATCCAATGATACAAGTCATCATTTGTTAAGCCGACTTGTGCGGGGTCTGAGCAGATCTGACGCTGCGGCTAGCACATTTTTGAACAAGTCTGAATATTATTTTTTAAATAATACCTACTAATAAACAGCCTGCGTCAAATGCGCCCGTAGTAGAGCCCCGGCCAAATCAAACACAGTATCCAACGCAGCCGTGATTATAGCAATACGTGAGAATATGAATGTTTGCTTTGACTAGCATTAACCTACATTGAGCGCTTCAAATTAGCACTAATTAACGCGTGGTGGGACTAAGATAGCGTCAGACCTGCATGGATGTGACGAAGGCGATACAGCGTTAATTACTATTGCGTATCCATTTGGTATCAAAGCTTACTGATTAGGGGTTAGTCATAAACGTCAGTAACAAAATGCATTAAGGTTGAAATTTGTGTGGACCGTACCTTGGGTTTGAAGAGTTCTCGAGACTCTATGGCTAGTATGAAGTAAGTGAAGAGTATAACGAGTGGACTCGCTAATGTGGCCCACATGTGGTCGTCTGTCACTTCGTAGGAGAAGCTGGATGGGGCCGTGGTGTTTAGTATGACTAGCTTAGTCAGACCGAAATACCTGAAAACATAATAATCATTCAATTAACGGTTACTTATTTTCTCGCTTTATTAAATTAGCATCACAATGTAGGTAAATAAAACACTCATTCACTTATCATCTGTGTCAACTACTGAACGCAGCCGTGATTCATGGTACGATAACGTGCAATGCAAATATAGCTTTACATCGTTCCCATAATATTTTTTTAGGTATATAATACATTTCAAATTGATGTAATTGTAAAGGGGGTTTGTTTAGATTTTTTTATTAGATATTTCTCTATGCTACTACTTAATGGGCATGCTCCACCGTCGACCACCGTGAACAGGGACTGTCTATGCCAATGTATACTGCATACCAGCTGTATCTATAGCGCACTGTACGCTAAAATTAAATAAAAAGCTATCACAGTATGTCGTACCTAGCCATATCCATATCGGGCGGGTAGAGCTCATTAAGCCACGTGCACTGGTAGACCAGCAGCCCCGCTATGTGCACCGCCATGATGGCCATGAGACATCGTGTAATGACCGCGAAGCCCTTCTCCAGGGGCCGTCCGACCGCCCACGCGGTGGCGGCCCCCATGAACACGAGGTAGTAGACGCCAGATGTGATGCTGGGACGCATTATACCGGCGAACATTATGAGGAACAGGCAGCCGTACTTTCCTGGAAGAAATATTAGGTTTAGATTTAGTTTAGATTAGATATTGAATCAGGCGTTATTTTGCGGAAATCCATTGTAAATGAAACTCTGGAGAAATATGTAGTGTTTGTCGCAGCGGAAAAACACTACATATTTCTCCAGAGTTTCATTTAGTTTAGATTAGACTAGTGGTTGCTGGACACTTTCGCTTACGTTGTTTCGGAATGAAAAGTAGACTATGTTACTATCAGGACATTATACCACCATATCAAAAATAATTGTGGTCAACAAATAGACCAAGAACACACTTTCAACTTATATTATAAATAGGTTTGAGAATGTATGTGACTCTTTATTAGCACAGCAAAAACACTGGTCCTACAAATCAATTTGTTTTTTTTTTTAGTTTTGCCTAATGAAATGAGTTTCGGGACGTTTATATACAACAAGCTTCTTGCCAACACTGAACTATAGAATATGTCACTTTATCTGACATTAAACCTTCTTTTTTTAGGTCATCTAAAACAACTTGCCTGCGCTCACAAGCATGGGATACTTCTGGAATTTGCCGTCGGTCTTGTGTCCGTCCCGCGGCTCTCCCTCGTCGCTCCTGGAAGACACCTTCTTGGCCACCAGGTACACCGAGAGCGACATGCCGGCCATCACTAGCTGTTGACAAGGTAATGGTTAGTTTAACAGATAAAATTGTTAGTAACATGTGACAAGGATGTTATGGCAAGGAAGTATTAAGCGTACTATATCTTTGACTTCAGTGATGTTTAACTTGAGTCCAGTTGAGATCGATAGCGAACATAATTTCTAGCAATGCTTTTTCCTTTTTTACATTCACTCTTTTACCCGCAGTACCTACTGTCTAGAACATAGCGCACTTACCGAAAAAATACTTATTTAATAACTTTTAATTGTAATTAACAAGGAATATGAATCTAATATAAATCTACTTTCCAGCACAGACATGCTCCATGATGGGCCACAGTGTTGCATGTTCGGATGTAATTTCAGGTGACTGGCTGGTCAAATGCTTGGCTATTGACCTGCCAGTCATCTGAAATTACATCCTAGTCTTATGTATCAACGTGTAACAAAAGTTACATAACCTGACAATTCCGACAATCAACGTAGAAGCGGGATAAATGAACCTAATTAAAGTTCATATTTACCTCAGGCGCCATGAAATGCACGGCCATCAGCGGGTCTATGTTCAGGTAGGAGACGAGGCCAAGGTTGAGGCCTACGTCCTGTATGATGGGGTAGTCAGCCAGCAGGGAGCCGTACGGCACGAAGCCGGAGAGGACGCTGTGCCACGCCGCGTGGATGAACAGGAGGAGCCATGATACCACAGTCGTCAGGAGGAGGAAGCGCCCGCCTGTTAAGGTTACACAGGTTTTATGATAGAGAACTTTTTGGTATCGCTTATATGCATCGTATATATATTTCCTATGATCGTCTGAGACCTGAGATGTGAAGTGTGAGATGTGAGACGGAACTATGTTTATTTTTTCGTTTGTATTTTCATTATCAAAGTCACTGCTCACCAGAAGGTGAGGATGAGATTATGAGTAAATGATAGTATGTTTTTTAGTTTTACATAATCTTAGTTTCACCCACACATAATTTTGTTCTTGAGCTATGGAAAGAAAACTGTACATAGTTATTGTTTTTTGGTGTGATCTAATCTCAATTTTATTTTCCCATGATCTGTACTTATTTGGTATCATCACACACGTATTTTATACATTGTTATGAGTCCTAGACAGAACAATGCACTAGTGTTTTCCACGATATCTTATCTTAGGCGGTTTATTCTAGCTCTTACATAATGTCACAGTTTAACTACTCTCTATGAGTATATGTCAATGTTTTATTAATATTTTTCGATATTCTTTCTCACTTTTAATTTTTACGCAGTCCTATACTACTAATAATAATGACATAAAATAATAAAATGTTTCACTTTACCAACTTGAATATCTACTTTTTCAGACACAAGCAAGCGAAACAGACAGTTATGTCACCGCAATAAAGTTGAATTTGGTTTCAATGGTATAACAGCAAGGTGCCCTTACAATCATAAAGTGAAATTAGGCAATAGCGCTGTCGCAAACCTTTCTTCGCCAGTGACATAAAAAATAATTGGGGTGTATTGCTAGACTGGCATATACTCTGTTATTTCATTTGGTCAAAGAGAGAGAGGTTTTTAATTTAACGTGTTAACATTTAACGTTTAGGCTTTACGAAATGTATTTTATTCAGTTTTATGGTAGGCACAAATATCATATAATATATGTATAAATGTATTTCTTTGCATAATTCTAAAAAAAAACTATATAAAAATAGAACAAAAAAAACTGATTTCTCATACTAATCCTAGAGCTTATCTGTATTTTTCAGCTAAGTTAAGCACCGCAATAATTTGCAGCGATAATATCCACAATAACAGAAACCGAGATTACAACAAAACGTTTTCCTAGGCTTAATCACACGTTTTACACATAGGTTGATAAGAGGCGACCTCAAAAGGTGTCAATAGCACATCAACATAATTTCAGCCCACATTCGTGCGTCATGTAAGTTGCCGCAATAACCTGCTTATTTCTTGCGAAAGTGTTTGTGAAATCGGCCGTTTTACTCATTGAAAATAGAGTTCGACATTTAAGACCCATAAAAACGTTCAGGCATGTTTGATGTTTCAATAAACTAGAAGTAGTAGTTGAACTCTCTCTAAAGATTTACTGGTAATCGTTACCAGAAGAGCCAGATTGCTAGAAATAATTAATTCTACACGTGGAATGATTGAAAAGACATAACATTTATTTACTAAAACTTAAATTGTATCTGTATTGCTCTTAAATTTTTGTTTTATATCGTAAGCTCTGTATCACTATGATTTAGTCGTTCACGGTAGATTCATATTTTTTTGTTAGCGATTAAGATAATGTCATAAAACAAAATATTCCAAAATATTACAAATTTCAGTACATCCAAGGAGTTTGATTACTTAAATTTGAGCTTATGTTAAATATTTGGTCAATAATTAACGAGATAGGCGACATTTAAGTATGTATGCAACTTAACATAGGCCGAGTTGTAATCAAGCCTCATCATATCTTGCATAAAAACATATAGCATTTCTAACCTTTGAATGATTTCTGGTCAGGAACCTGTGTTAGTGGAGCGATGAGGAACAGCAGCAAATATATCAAGGACAGGCCGAACGGTCGTAGTGCTATGCCTGAAAAAAAAACAACAGAATTAGAAACATAAAAAATTAAGCTGGCGCAAATAACAAACAAAACATTTTTGTAGAGCGACTAAAATTGATAGGTTCTGATTTCATACGTATCTGTCCAAGAGAACTCCCCTAACGATTTAATTCTGCGGGGGAGTCATGACCCTCAGTCATGAGGAAATACGACTCAAGAAAGAGCGATTTTTATACGTAAGTTTAGAAAATAAAATCTAACCCAAAACAAAGAGTGTGCGACCCGCAACCAAAATGTCAATATAGGAAAAAGATCGCCATAAAGGGAGAGTCGCAGACACGATAAATCAGGGGCGACGTGCCGCGTTCTATGCGTAGACGATATAATGTCCTAACATTACACTATTTTCCTACACTTTTCAACAAAAGTCAAGGTCCCTCACGTGACCTGTGTAACCTTGAACTGAGCTAGAAATAGAACCCAAAATACCTATGTTTATTTGAACCAAAGAGCTGCTCAAACAATTTTGCAAGTTGGAGAAAATGTTTTGAGAACTAAAGGAAACAATGCTATTCGGCGGAATTTCAGCTACGGTTAAGATATTTTTGGGAACTATTTGTTAAATCTAAATGTTTATATAGGGGTTAAATTAATACGGCCAAACTAAAACTAAGATTCATTTAGGTAGCTAAAATAAGAAGCAAATCGGGAAGAATTTGTCGTATACATTGACAATTGCACCAGAATGATCGTGAATGCAATATACAGGCACTATACAACGAAAAAATATAAGTTTTATTGGTATGGTGCCATTGGAACCTGTGTATTGTGTTTATCTATCTATCTACCTACAATTATTGCAGAAATGCGACCAGAGTTTAGTTAGTATTTTTAAAGGGTCATATAATGTAGCTGCGATTGTATTATGCACTTATAATGGCTTATTGAAGCCTAAAATCGCAGTCATATTACAGAGGAAAGAGTGTGTCGATATCTGCCACAGCTATTACGCCCGAAATGCCAGAGTAACATTTAGAATTTGTTCCAGTTTGTTTATACTTCGCCCCATTTCGCCGCTTCGACCGCACAGCCATAACATCGACGATAGTGTACACATTAGACACCTCTCTAGGAGTCGTTTTTCTTCATGACTGTGGGACAATACTCCCCTCCCTTGCCCGGAAGAAACATGTCCAATCCACGGATTTTGCGGTCCTCAAACATTTCGGATTCCTTGAGATGTTTTCCTTCACTGTAAATCGAGTTCAAATCTACAAATAACTTGACAAACACCACATATGCCTAGCAAAAGATCCACCATCATCACCATGTATCGCCATGGACATGTGATAGAACCAGTACCTAAATATTGATAACTAAGACATTCACCATCGTACGAGCAGAGGGGCGGCAAGAAGGCAATACTATACAGAAGATGCTTCAACATAGCGCGAACTGTCAAACTGTGGTACTCCTTGTCGAAATCTCTTTCCCTTTGAGCTATAATTTATTGGTCGTTTTTCAAGTCAATGAACCGGTTTCTTTTAGGCAAGCTCGCTATATTGTATGTTGGCTAGTTGTAGATGATGATTAGTTAGTTATTTACGCATTCCTGTGTTATATGGCCTATTCAAAACATTGTGGGTAGCTTTATTTCTGTTTAGAAAGAAATGCAAAGCTGACTCATGTTGTTGCATAGAAAATTAAACATCTCACCAACTCCTAGATGTTTATTGTATATGAACCAGAATGTTTACTTGTTTAATTTTGTAAGATTATTGTTTGTTAACAGAGCAAACAGTTTTAATGCTAAACGTAAAATTAGGTAGGAAACAGTTAGTATTATATCTATAGCTATATCTATGGCTATAGCAGATACGAGCACCTACATATGCCATAACCTGTGCTACACAAAACTTTTTAAAGATGCCTTTAGTATGCTCAATATGCTCATACTACCTTTGATCAAAGACTATGCAAAATTCTCAAAAAATAGCTCTGTTAAGCATAAAAAATCACGGCAAGCATTAAAAAAATAGTGGACCCGTGGTAAAATTTCAAAAGTTGTTCAATAAAACCGATGTAAAACTAAACACTTGTGACATGGATTTGAGTCCATGTTTTATTCCTTATGTAACTTTAGATCTATAAAAAAGTTTCGAGTAAGGTCAAGAGCCTATTTTCCGTATCAATGGGCGAGATTACTAGCCTGTGTTTATGAATACTATCAATGATCTAACTTTAATAGAAACAGTAGACAGGCCGGCGCGGCGCCAAACTCCATAATCTTAATATCTAACGTCTAATCTATCGTTGTTTTGATGATAAACATATTCGATATGATAAAATGTTAATATAGGTCAGTCATTCATTATTCATTATTGTTAGAAATATTTTATACACAGTATGGCAACATCAAATAACCTATAAAATGTAACCTCTCCTCTTTGTGCTGACCACTGAGTGGAATAAACGTGTGATAATGTAATACGTTGTTTTATTAGGTTATGGGCCCAGTTATGGCCTTTAGGGATAAGTAAAGTATTAATGTAAGTAGGGCTAGCTAGCATAGGTGTAGGTATTGTGTTTCTACCGAGCCAAGAAGAGTATAAAATAGTCAGTGAACAATGGCTACCACGTCGTCTTTTTTGAGCAACGTTCCTAAGCTGAAGGGACGCGAAAATTATCACGAGTGGGCGTTTGCAGCGGAGAATCTGCTCGTCTTGGAGGGCACAGCAAATTTGATTAAAGCGGAAAGTGCCAGCGACGCAGCCGCAGAAGATGCAAAAACTAAAGCCAAGTTGATACTCACCATCGACCCGTCATTATATGTCCATATAAAAGAAGCTACAAGTACAAAAAGTTTATGGACAAGATTGAAATCAATGTTTGATGATTCTGGTTTTTCAAGAAGGATAACATTGTTGAGAAATTTGATTTCGGTTCGTCTCGATAATTGCGAATCCATGACAAGTTATGTGACCCAAATCATCGAAACAGCCCAGAAATTATCCGGGACAGGATTTTCAGTGAATGACGAGTGGATTGGCTGTTTGATGCTAGCAGGTTTGCCTGAAAAATACTTCCCTATGATTATGGCGATAGAACATTCAGGGATCGCCATTACTGCGGATGTAGTGAAATCGAAGTTGATCGATCTCGCTGGAAACGATCCAGAGACAACATCCGGTAGTTCTTTCTTGAGTAGAGGGCAACACAATCGCCAGAATTGTAAAGTTGGCAGCATTGTCAAGAATGACAGTTCAACTCAACATGGCAGATGTACGTCAGAAAAGAAAACAAAAACAAATGTTGTTTGCTACAAATGCAAACAACGTGGGCACTATAAGTCCCAGTGTAAAAGTAATGAACCAATGAAAAACACAAACGTTTTTTCAGCCGTTTTCTTGGGAGGCCACTACAATAAAGAAGATTTTTATTTGGATAGCGGCGCGAGCGCGCATATGACGCCGAACGAAAACATTGTGAAAAACCCAACTTATTCGCCGAAAATAAAACAAGTATTGGCAGCAAATCAAGAAGCTATGCCAGTGATGTGTTCGGGTGACGTAGATATCGTCACAGTAACTCCTAAGTGCAAGTATGAAGTAACATTGAAAAACATGTTATATGTGCCGAACCTCACAACAAACTTGATTTCTATAAGTTGCCTTATACGAAATGGGAATAAGGTGAAGTTTGAAGGAAGTCGCTGCTATGTTTACAACAAACAAAACAGTTTGGTGGCTGTGGCGAATGAAGTTGATGGTGTTTACAAGTTGGAGGTAGAACACAAACCATGTTTGTTTACATCGTCGTCAGTGACAGTGAACAGTGAAGTATGGCATAGGAGATTAGGTCATATTAACATGAATGACATGAACAAGATGAAGAATGGTGCTGTCACAGGAGTAGCATACTCAGACAAGTCTGATATCAGCAAAACTACATGTGCAGTGTGCTGTGAAGGAAAGCAGTCACGATTGCCATTTGGAAATGCTGGCACAAGGAGCAGTGAGCCGCTGAATACTATTCATGCAGATGTCTGTGGACCCATGGAGTGCACATCCATAGGAGGGTCAAGGTATTTCCTTATTTTTGTTGATGACTTTACCAGAATGGCATTCATCTATTTTCTCAAGGCCAAAAGTGAATGTTTCAAATACTTCAAAGAGTTCAAAAGTTTGGTTGAGAACCAACAAGGCAAGAAAATAAAGATATTAAGGACTGATAATGGTTTAGAGTTTTGTAGCAATGAGTTTGAGAATCTTTTGAAAGAAGCAGGAATAGTTCACCAGAAAACCAATGTTTACACATCAGAACAGAATGGTATGAGTGAGCGCTTCAACCGAACTATTGTAGAAAAAGCTCGTTGTATGTTGTTCGATGCAGGATTAGATAAGAAGTATTGGGCAGAAGCTGCCAACACAGCTGTATATCTGAGGAACAGGTCTGTTGCATCAGGACTGAACAACAAAACACCGTATGAGCTTTGGACAAATAAAAAACCAGATTTAAGCCATGTCCGTATATTTGGTAGTAAAGCAATGGTACATATACCGAAGGAAAAGCGACTTAAATGGGACACTAAGTCGCAGAAACATATTTTAGTTGGTTTCTCAGAAAATGTTAAAGGATACAGATTGTATGATCCTGTAAAACGGCATGTAGTAACAAGTAGAGATGTGATTATCCAGGAAAATACAGATAGAAACTGCACGAGCGATGATGTTGTAACAGTTTCAGTTGGGGATATATCACAGCAGTCAGGCAGTAGCGATGTGAAAGAAATACACAGTAAAGGGGTGGACGAGAAGAATGAATCTATCTCTAGTTCTCTCAGTGATAGTATGTCTTCAGAATTTGAGTTTCAAAATGCCTTGACTGACTTGGATTCTACATTGCAGGAATCAGAAGAAGATGATAAAGTAGAGCCTGGTTTATCAGTTAACCAGCCAGTACCAGTAATACCCAAGCGTACTAGAAATACAATAGACAGATATGGTTTCTCAAATCTGTGTACAAAAGCAAGCCCAGATGTATCCCGTGATCCTGTCACCATCCAAGAGGCTCTGGATAGTCCTGACAGGGACAAATGGATTGAGGCGATGAAGGATGAGCTACAGGCATTCAAGGAGAATGATGCATGGCATCCTGTGAATGATCTCCCTTCTGACAAAACATTAGTGCAGTGTAAGTGGGTGTTTAAAAGAAAAATAAATAGTGATAACAGTGTGCGGTACAGAGCCCGTTTAGTGGCTAAAGGTTTCACGCAGAAGCCTGGTGTGGACTATGATGAGACATTTTCACCCGTTGTTAGACATTCTACATTGAAGTTATTGTTTGCATTGTCTGTACAGATGAATTTAGATGTCACTCATTTAGATGTAAAAACAGCATTCTTAAATGGTTTACTTAAAGAGGACATTTATATGTATCAACCTGATATTCATTGTAATGTAAATCAGAAAAAGGTTATTGTAAAACTAAACAAAGCAATCTATGGCCTGAAGCAATCCTCTAGATCATGGTATGAGAGGGTTGAGCAATGTTTATGTGAATTAGGATTCAGAAAGAGTAAGTTAGAACCTTGTGTATTCACAAAAAT
Organism: Macaria liturata; assembly: GCA_964023185.1. NCBI lineage: Eukaryota > Metazoa > Arthropoda > Insecta > Lepidoptera > Geometridae > Macaria > Macaria liturata. The sequence continues at coordinate 3,335,973 of OZ026818.1, read as the reverse complement.
GAGAAATGATGTAAAAATTGTGATTGCCTTGTATGTTGATGATTTCTTTGTATTTTCAAACAATCAACAAGAGACTGAACATGTAATTTCAGTACTGAGTTCTAAGTTTAAGATTAAAAATTTAGGACAGGTTCAGCAATGTTTAGGTATGAGAGTAACAATTGATAAAAAGTTAAATTTTGTAACTTTGGATCAAGAAAAATATGTAGATCAATTGTTAGATAAGTTCAACATGTCAAACTGTAAAGTTGCTAGTACTCCAATGGAATGTAAATTGGAAATAGATAAATCTGATTATTGTGAACAAGAGATTTCTTACCAACAGTTGATTGGAAGTCTGATGTACTTGTCTGTACTCACACGACCAGATATTTCTTTTTGTGTCAGTTATCTGAGTCAGTTTAATAAATGTCACACAGATGTTCATTGGAATTATGCAAAGAGAATACTTAGATACCTAAAGAGAACTAAGACTTATTGTTTGAAATTTGTAAAGGGAACAGCTGAACTTGTTGGATATGTTGATGCCGACTGGGCAAGTAATACTTATGACCGTAAGTCATATACAGGATTTTGTTTTAAAGCCCGCTGATGTTCTCACAAAAGCGTTATGTCCTGTGAAACATAACAGATGTATTCAAGGTTTAGGGTTAGTTATGTAGATTCATAGGATGTAAATTTAATTGAAAGATATGCTTGATGAGATGTTTAGTTTATTTGCTGTAGTTGGGGTGTTAGAAATATTTTATACACAGTATGGCAACATCAAATAACCTATAAAATGTAACCTCTCCTCTTTGTGCTGACCACTGAGTGGAATAAACGTGTGATAATGTAATACGTTGTTTTATTAATTATCTTAGAGTGTTTGCGTAATTTTCATATGAATTCTTCCCACACTTGAAGGCTGGAGACAAAATAATTAAAGGTTTTAGCGGCACTAGAATCCCAGCAAAATTATGTACCTATTTGCGAAATTGACTTGCTGTCAGTCTAGAAGAACTACATATTTTTAATTTAAAATGGAGCTAGCGCGTTGATTTATTATAATTAGGTACAAAGACTAAAAATATGATTATGTTAGAACTTCACCGTAAAGATAGAAGCCTCTTTTTGTTCTTAACAGCGTCGTGTATATTTTCATATAAACATTCCTAGCAAAGTAAATAATATGTAGGTTTCCATGCCCCCAGCACCATTATAATGAATTTTACGATTGATTAGCCATTTTTATGCGAACCACGCACCCTCTGGTAAGACTAACGATAATGTTTTACATAATGTAAGTATGTATGTGATATGTATTAAACATTGATATAATAATACTTCTAACTAATATTACCAGTTCAAGGCAATTACTCGCGAGAAAAACAAATAGCTCCATACAAGGCAAGTAAATATGATGTGTTCAAATTTGCATAAAGCCGCGAATCGCTACGCCATGTGGACATCTATTACCGTTTTACGGTAATGCTTTGTACATGCAATTTTCCCGTCAGTGTCATCTGATAAGGCTAACACGCACGGTATGATAATTTCATTACTCAAATGCATGGGAAATTAATAATTATACGTTTACTTGGATAAATTGCTTATTAAACATCAGCAGTTAATGTTCAAACACAAATAAAGTAACCTTGCTTAGGTTATACCTTTATTCAAATCAAGTCAACAAAAAAAGAACTTTCTAAAATCTTGATTGCATAGGTAGGTACATTCTTGTTTAGGGAACATTCGTCCGTAGCACATAATAAATAGGTGCTACTCCATAAAATAATAATATATACAAATAAGTAGTAAGTATGAGTAAAAAGTTCAAAAATAGATTGATGTGCAAAAACTCGTTCGAGTACATTGTAAGTAGAGTAGTGCAGGCGCCGAACAAACATTCCAATAAACATTATCTAATCAACTTATCAGTAAGTAAGTAAACAGAGATAAACCAACCAAATTGTATTAAGTCATCGACCGCAACGCGATTTCATTCATGTTTTTGTCAATTTCTTTTTTCGATAAATTGCCTTCCTCCTCCTCACGCCCTTTATTGAAGGTTTTTCCCATTGCTGAGGATAGTAACTTTTGTATAATCAATTTATTTGAGCAGTTTTCTTAGACAAGTACCCCATGGTGGACGCGATTGTGATGATGATGATTGTTAGTTCACGATGTTTTCAAATTAAATAATTTATTTTGCGAATATGTACAAATTTTAGTAAAAAAACAGATGGAAGGCTAAATGGTAGGTACATAGGTACATATTCTGCCTCACGACAAGCAAATCCTCTTCACCGATAAGCGAAACGCAGGCGAAAAGAGAAAACATTATGTGTCGGTTAATAGACAGGGCATACAAACATTTTAACCGTTGATATATCGGCTCGTGGATATTTTTGTGAATCTAACGAACACATGTACCAGTACATAGTAAATGGTGATAAATAAACAAACACCCATCAACATTGACGGAATCGCTCAACACAAATCATTGCGAGAGAATAATATCATCTAGAAAATCGCAGAGAAGCTGTACACAACTGTACTTTAGAACAATATGGCAGATATATAGCGGGTTCAAAAACTTATTAGGTACAATTCAGCATTACACAATCCAACAGGGTACCTAGTACAGGTTCGGTTTACCCAACTTACATACTGTAAAGACATAAATTATTTTAGCACAGCCTTACATTATTCTGTATATACTCGTTAGTAGTTTCATTAATAAAGAATTGCGTTATGTATTTTTTACGAATTCTCAATCTGGAACGGGTTACAAGAATTAGATAGGTACGTTACGTATGAAGCTACAAAAAATGCATGTTAGAATATCTATAACTACTCAAACGCCAAATTAACTAAACAAAATATTAATATTATATCATCAAAGCATTAAAAATAACATGAGTGTCCATCTACTTAGGAATGGTATAAGAATTTAAACAAACATCATTCTACGACAGACGATTACGGTCTGTAGAATCGACGTCATAGCTTTACGAAACTGTAGAGAAACATCTGTTTCATGTTATAAGCAAACAAAGATGACGAGATGGCACGTAGACAAGGACCAGCGTAATGAAACATAACACACACACACACATACATACATACTCGTATGTATGTAGTAAATTCCGAAATGCATATGAGAGTGGCCAACTCTGGTGTCGTTCAAATATCTGAGCATCAGACACGGCTTAACGATTGTCGTACAATATGACTAACAGCTATATCTACAATTTTATCATATGTACGTATATGTTTATGTAATGTAGGTATATGTGTCAACTACGCAAGCCCCAGAATGGAATGCAATTTTTTGATTACCCATCCAAGGACTGGCCGCTTTGACAGTTGCTTAGCTCGTATTATTGCAAGCGAATAACTAAGCATGGCTTCCTCTTTTCATAAGCTTTCTTTGCTTCATACATAGAAACATACCAACGCAACGTAATTTGGTCTGGAGGTGCGATAGAGCTCCCTAAAAGCGTAAATAGGGATTTGCAGAGTTACTTATCTAGGCTTTGCAAAGGCTTTCTATTAAATAAGGTAGTGTATTTTCTATTTCGTCTTGATATATTTATTATTTACCTACTAATCAACGATTTAAAAACAAGAATGACATCAAACAATATACATATATACAGGCGAAAGCTTGTGAGTGTGTTTGTTCTTCACTTACTTAAATTAACCGATTTTAATTAAAATTGGTATGGAGATATTTAAATCGTACTCTGGATTAAACTAGGCTTATTAAACTATTAACATAGGCTACTTTGAATTCCGGATTAACGCGGATTACGGAGCTGTCTTAGTTCTAAATAAGTAATTTCGTAAATTTAAAATAAATCTATAAAAAGTATAGTGGCCTAAAGAGCTAGCTAAAAAAAATCTCAGTGGCAAAAAAGTCCGAACAGATTTTTTATTTCAAACTTTAGACATCGTTCACTTGTTAAATCCTAGGATTTACTACAGTTCGAGCTTTTATAGTACAATATGTACATATGTACAAAATTACAACAAACTATAGGTACACTTACACGATACAAGCAACACAAGTTAATGCGTGTATTACTTAGACATCTCGACGATATCGTAGCTGAGGCTGAGAGTAGGAATGCGTTATGTGCCAAAACCTGAAAATGCTTTTAGGAGAAAAGTTCCGACAACGCTTGAAATGTTGAATCATTTAGCCCATTACGTAAATTATTTTTGTGTATGAAAAGGGCACAGAGAGATTAGCTACATCTACGTATGTAGGTGTAATTATTTTGTAAGTGAATTTTGTAATTAATAAATAAACTACTTGAGGCAGAGATATGTAAGTCTACAAATTAGATCATAGAAATGGTACTTGGTCTTAGAATTAAACCTGATAAACAGATTTCAATAAATAATTTCACATGTTCTCTATACATATTGTGTGTATCTAAGAAAATACACTCATTATTATGAGTGTATTCAGTTCAACCTCAATTAAATAATGTAGGTATATTACGTACGTAAGGATAAAGAGCAACAAACTGCATGCGCAACTCAAGGTGCTAAATCTGAAACAGACGCCTCACAACGAAATGAAATCATCTTTCATGGAAATCACTGAAACCCGTCATGTTACGGCGTTACCTAGAAACATTTTGATGATAAAACCTTAATGATGCAATTGTTGTAAAATAAATTTTAATAGTGTTGAGTTAAGAGACAAGATTATGCAATTGAATAATTTTGATGATGATGGAGATGATTGCATACATTTATCAAACAATCTGACAACCGAATATTAGTTATCCCTCGGGAAACTGAGAAGGCCTGATGGCAGTCGCTCTTTGTAAAAGACGGTATTCTGGCAGATTAGGGAGATCAGGAGTCGACACCATAAATTGCGAACATGGCTAAGAGGTACAACAACATTGTACAGAAGCATTAAACTTTAATGTTATTGTATTAGAGGCTAATTTGAAAGTCCGCTGAGTAATTGTGAAGCCATGTTTCTGAGTCAGAAAGACGGCAAAAAAAACGGTTGATTTCAGCGGAAACCCCGATACCTACAAACGGCACCCTGTCTGTTGATACTGACACAAATAACGAAGTTAAAAATACAACGTCGAATAAAATTAGAGGCGAGTAACATTCTGAGATGCGAATCGAGATTTATGTGTGTTTGCTAACATTTAGCAATCTTTTAGATTATGAATTTTGACAATTAGGTGATAATTTTTAAGTCTTCTGATCATTTTCATAATTATCACCAGGAAATACTTGATCGATGAGTCAAAACAATTTTGAAGAGAGAATAAATAATACAATTGGCAAGTATACAGGCAAAATATTATATCTAATAATGTATCTATTACTTGTTAAAATTAAAATCTGGTCAAACACACATTAATTCGTTAAACTCAAGGACAAAAGCAAAAACAATAATATGGTTTAACATGCCGCCAGATAATGTCTGAAATGTTTACATGCATCATCAATACTTGAGTTCATGACTACATGCAGTTATGTACTCGTAGGTTTTAGTAACATACATAAGTAAACTGCAAACATTTGGTATTTTTCCTGTTCAGAAATAGTAATTTATGTACATACACAGCGTTGATTGAAATTAATATTCACATTATAATTTAACAAAGGTTTGGCGGTAAAAAAACAATATCAGACACATTTTATTACATTTTGATTGCGGTAACTATAATAATTTTGCTATTTCAGTATCAAAAATTAAACATATTTAAATCCAAATGTGTCCAAAGCGTTTTGTAATTAAGTAAAAACCTTACACGGCTCTTAAGATACACATATGTAATATCCCGATTATGGTAATTTCAATTGTTTAACAAATTTAAAAGTTAAGTGGAAACGTGTTGATGAGATCATTTTTAGTAATGTAGGCTGGCAGCTAGCCGGTAAACTGAGTGGCCTTGTGAATCATGCGCCGATAAGGCAATGCTATGCCACTACTGCCGAATATGTTACACTGATCTACTCGTAACATAGTAAAGGCAGTGCTACTAGTTTTTCTGTAAGGGCAAAGGGCAAACTTACCTATATATATAAAATTATGCGTTAGTTATCTCGTATCTGTTAAGTGTCTGTATCATGTTTGTAAGATAATTTATTAAAAAACTTAACTACTGCAGATTTCAATTTTTTAACACTGAATAGGCTACGTGAACTAAGTTCTGTTCACCTTTGTGTTTAAAAGTGAAAAAACTAATAAGTGAAAATACTATTGGTATTTGTTTGCACTACGAAACCTATATCACGATTCTGATTTTCCTCACATGTAAATTAGCTTTTTATGGGCTAAAATTCAAACGTCGTTTGTTTGTTTACTTATCCGATAAATTAATCTTTACACGTATCAACAATGAATTGGTATAGAACTAAATATAAATAAAATAAAATAGCCTTTTATTGCCCAGAAACAAGATTAAGTATACAAAAAAAAAACTTAAAAATAAAATGAGTTTTAAAATATCGCTAGAATAAAATAGTAATTGGTATATAATTGCTTAGGGCACCCAAAACTTGGTGAAGGCCTCTTCCATGCGTGTCCACAGTTTCCTGTCTTGCGCCTGTCTCGTCCATAGACAGCGTAAAATTAGAAACGCCTAACGATAAAACTGTCACGGCAGAAATAACAAGAGTCATATATCACTGACGAAGAGATTTAGAGATGAAACTCTATGGACACTTGTGAATAGCTGTAAGAAGTTGGTTATTCGTGACAACTGCAGTAGCGTACCATGCCAGAAGTCTCCTCTTACGAAATCATCAAGGAAAATCGTTTTTCATTTTCCAAGAGAGAAACAGCGGAATTAAAACTCACACGAGAACCTATTCTAGTATTGTTATACGAGGAGTTCAAATATATAACACAGTCATAAGTAATTATATCATAATACGCTTTGCCTTAAGTAATTAGCAAACTGAAATACGAGGAAGTATATAGATTAAGATAGATACCATACCTAGATTATCTTTAGACAACAAACCATAAAACGAAACGTTCTATGTTGTCATGTATAGTAGGAAGATTGCCTAACCGGTCAATAAATAAACAATGAATTTAGTAACCCGTGTGCATGCCAACTGTAGAGCGATAACCCAACTAGCCCCGTACAATGACATCACCGCGAGTTTTTATTCTGATTGCCAACAATCGCCAACGAATTATTTATAAAAACGAATTGCAAAAAGTGTTCAAAAGAAGACCACTAAAAAGATCGCAAAACAACTCAAAGAGTAATACGGCTAATGAAATCTATGTGACGCCAGATTCACGTCCACAAATGTGCTTTTTATACACGCTGATGCTTTTATTAATTAAAATAAACGGACCCGCCCTGTATGCTGGAATGCTCCCGTTGTTTCGCAGAAGTGACTATTTAGTTGGATTTAGTTTTTAATACTGCTAAGTGCCATTTAGTGGCATTATTATTACGTGTAATTAAATGTATTAGACGGCGACAGAGGGCGTGCGTGTTCACCGACTCTAATCTAGGGAGTGGACTCTTTAATAAACGTTGGAATAACAATGATGATGCATTTAAATTGGACATTTCTTTACAAATTGATTAATTTGTAAATTTAAATTTAAATGACACTCAATTTTATTTCTCTATTTTTTTTTCGGACAGGTAAGTAATCACTTACCTGTCCTAAGAAGGTTACTTACCTGGTTATTTTGTAAAAAAAGAAATGCATATATAAATATAAGTACAAACACATAATTATGTATGTACTCTAGCACACAGGTTTTGTGTGTATATGTTTACCTATAACCATTGTATTATTTATTCTGTGCTATAACTAACAATGCCTCCAAATCGTAACTATTGTTAGGCCGTGCGGTAACTATTATTAGGCATTGAATAACGATTAACGGACTTCTGCATAACTAACGAAGGATTAACGGAAGTTAACGTGTTCGTTGACATTTTTAATAGTTAACTTACAAGTTAATCCGTTAATCAAAATGTTAACTTTGTTAATTAACGATTAACGAGGTAATGCCCAGCTATGATCGTAACTGTCTAGGTATCTCTTTCCTAAACTTTTGTATCTTATCACCAAGTTTGTCTTAAACTTGGTGATAAGAAACAAACAATAAACATAAATAGGTAATAGGTAAACATTTTTACATGAAAAATACATAAGGGACGATCCTTAAACATAAAAAAGCAAAGAAAAATCTCCAGACATGTGTGTCAATGAGATAAATCCTAATGTTATCAACACTCAACATGATTCGATAGACTGTCCGAGACGGTTCATCGTGTTAATAAGAAGAGGTCAGGCCGACTGGTCGCGCCGGTTGAGTTAAATCTGATTTTAATTTTGATGTATTTTAAATTTTATAGGTTGCAATTTGACAGCATTGAATAAATCGTAAGACTAGATATGTATATAATCACAAGTCTGACAGATTTCATCACACTCATTCTTGATGCAATCCAAGCTTTAATTATTGGAGTTCGTAGTTAGTAAGTACGTTACTTACTTGTATGTAGCAAGTATCTCGTGCTGATCCACCTTGTATATCATATCATAACGACATATAAACGTTGACTTGAAATTTTTAACATGATTGTGAACCGGTTTATTGGCACTCCACCATAGACTCCAATATGGATTACTATCAAGCAAGTTGCCATGAAACGCTAACCTATTTAATGTACAGAAAAAATCCTACAAATCTGAAGTTATGGAGGCCAATTCAGTTCACACCTCATAACTAATTGGCTATATCGGAAATTGGAAAAGGTTTCTAATAGTCATATTGCATGCTGAAGATTGTAGGAGGAATGGAAAGGAGGAGTTTTGTGTTCAGGAGCTGTATTATGTAATGGTATTTTACTTCTATCTACAGATTGGTTCTAGGAATTTATATTAAAATTATCTTATTTAAGAGTTAAGAAAGATATCCTAGCGCCAGTAACACTGTGTTGTGCCAAGATATGTTTCATATGCAACAAAGTAGTTAATAGGTGGAAATAAATAGAAAGATGGTTTATTAAATTACAAACATTTAGATGCGTATACACGTACCTAATTAATATTGTTTGCCACTGGCTAGCTAATCCTGGCTTGATGGCTGCTTGAAGCGCGAAAACTTTACTAAGCACACTCATGTACATATGAATTGCATTCATATGAGGTTTTACAACAATGACCTCGCTTTAATTCGGTAAATGCATAGGAAATAGGTATAGAGAAAGAATATCAGAGTAAACTTCTCGTTCTAGTCCGCCATGCTACAAAAGTACGCCTAAAAGTTTTTTTATTTCGGCCTTCACCCTTTCTGTCGTCATATTTTAGTGACATCAAACAAGCTCGGCCTACCTATTACTGTGTTAGAAAATCTTCTAGAAAATTAATTGAACGTCGCCGTTTCGACAGAGTGTAAACACAATGGCTTCACAATTAAAATCGATGCTGTATTCGGGTGAGGTCCATTAGTTGTGTAAACAATCAAACTTTCGGTATTCTGCTACATAAACGTACGAGTACTTTACACTGTGCTGTGATTATGACATTGTACCTACTGATATCGACGTTCAGGAAGATAATGCAATTCCGGTGGTTTGGGAACTTTTGAACTAGCTTTAATTTGTGTTTACAATAGACTCTTTGTATTCCTTTCTTAAGCTTTGACTGGCTGTTAGATCAGTTGGTAGATTATCTGCCTTCGAGCCAGGGGTCGCGGGTTCGATTCTATGTGCTAGAAACATAAAATTCTCTCTAGCAGTAGGTAACTTAATGATCTCAACTACCTTAATTTATTTTAAAACATAATTTGTACCAATTTGGTTACAATAATTACTTCGACCTTACGCCCATAAAAGCATAAAACGTTTTTACCTGAAATGTCAAGATTACTAATAGATTATAATGTTATGGTACCAGTTTTTCAAGTTTCGGTTTAATTTTATGCATGCAATTATCGTTCCCCTATTTTATTTCAATTCCGATTAATACAATCTCATATAAGTTAAAGCCAGGTGTATATTTAGCAAGTGTATGATATGAGAGTGATGGTGGTGGCAGTGTAAACAGAGGGTCGGGCCGGTAATGTTCCAAATAGTTGGATTTATGGGCCGAGCGGGAATTAGGGTCAGGACGCGCGTCCTTTACGATTCCGACACGCATTTGCCGAAACAATCCCCACATACCTTGCCCTAGGCTTACGGCCCTGCAAATAGACTAAATGTTTAGCGAAATAAATTGGACCCAGTCTCAAACGGAGCGACGAGGAAATAAAATCTGAGCACAGATAGTGTTACACGCGACCCATCTTAGTTTCGACATCTAACAGAGATCGCTGGTGACTTCATATCGACGCGCTAAGCGTAACAAGAAACTAACAAGAGCATCAACCTGTTTACGGCTACATATAAAACAGACGCAAATAAGCAGCGCGGCTCTGAGGCGGAGTAGACCATTCATATCCTGTCAAATGCGTCGTGCCCAGCTTTAAATCAAGTCCCATCGCGTGTCACAGGCTGAGCCATGTAAATTTTGCGGTTTGGCAATTAAAGGGCTTTGCAAGGCCACGGCAAGTCGGTCAACGGGTCAGACACTCGGAGTACGAATAGCGAGGACGCACCCAGAACCGACCGCGGCGCGCCCACCGGCAGGGAGGATACATTACTCCTTCCCGCAATGCGACGCGCGGATTCCACTCTAATGTCACTCCCAAAACTTAATGGACAAATTTCTTTCCAGATTTCGTAATAAAACCGCTATTTCGGATGCTGTAAACGATATGCGGTATCCAGGACGCATATTAATGTGCTCGTTCGTCGAGAGTTCGGTGCTCAGGTCGTGGCATTGCTAGATAAAATCTAGTGTTAAAAGCCGGGTCATAATGTTTTCGCCGGCCGGCGCGCGGATGACGTAAGGTTTATTTTGGAGGTACAACATATTCATGCAATGATGGACAGAATATACATAATATTATTAAGCGAGTCGTGATCCGCAAGCGAACCCGCCGGCCGGTTGAAGGTTATCATATGGAGAGAGCAGTGGAACCAGTACTAGCAGCTTTTAGCATAGTTAGGTACTTCTACAATATGATTCATAAAATTAATCCGTTGTCACTAGTATTTCGAAGCAAATGGGACAGATTGATCTTTTAAAATAATATGTATGTGTTAAGTACTTATTATAACTTCTTGGATATGAGAAAACTAAATGGGTACACACATGCTAAATTACAGTCTGAAACTACATAAAATGCAGGATTTCCAAAGTATTTCTTTGTATAAAATGATTGATTATTATTATTAACGTAACTTAATTGTAAACTACACAAAAAAAAATGTTTTAGACAGTGGGCAATCACACATTTGACTATCAGCTCATGATCAATGACGCTTGAACTTGCAACATATGGCTTAAAGTGGAGCATTATTGTACTGGAATTGGTTCTCGAACAAATCTAAATATATAAAACTCAAAGGTGATTGACTGACTGACATAGTGATCTATCAACACACAGCCCTAACCACTGGATGGATCAGGCTGAAATTTGGCATACAGGTAGATGTTATGACGTAGGCTAACCAGAGGAAGCAAGTTATACTTCTTAATGCGAGCAAAGCCGTTAGCACCCACTAGTATTTAATAAAGAAGACTTGGCTACCCTATACCCTGACACAAAGAGCATAAGTAATTACAATTAACTAGCATATACAGTATTATATATAAAAAGTATATAAAAACTATGCTATTTTTCTAATACTTACTGAGAAGCAGACTGGCTGGGAGGAGCAGCCTCACCAGCAGCACTAGAACATAGTCTTGCATGGTTCCACCTGCGGACAACACAGCATACCAATACATACAATAGCTCAGTAGTTGCAGTATTCCTTCCTTGTTATTTGTCAAAAGTATCACAGTTGTAAAGTCCCCAAAGAAGGAAAAATTATATCAATGATAATTAAAAATATTTAATGCCAAGAAAACCTTAAACTATTTACAGGATATGTCTAATGACTGCTAGCAACTTAAGAACTAGAATTCACTATCATCTTAACTCATGTGTGTGACGTCACAGCCAGCCCCAACAGAAGATCAGTGCTGGGTGCCTCCACACAACCAGCATTATGCTAAGTTGGGGCTGTGTTGAGGCAGATATTATGTTACATTAAGTAATTGTTGTTTTTGGTGTGTGTTATGAAAATCTGTCTGTTTTCTGTCTGTCTTTCTATCTTTCTTACTTACTAGCCATTTCCATACAAACTATCTTCATATGTGTAGTTAATCTTTTTTAATTAATAAATTGATGAATTTAGTAGGATTTTAACAATTTTGAATAGAAAAAAGTAATTATGTATTAATAAAATCTATACATTAAATATCAGAGCTCTTAATATGACTAAATTTTTCTATAAGTTCCTCTACAGCCTATAATTTCCTGAAGGAAATAATATCAGCTGCCACTATTGTGGCACTAGATTTAAAATGAGTTACACTATTTTTTATTTATTTATTTACCTATACTAGCACACATAAAATTTTCCAAAAAAAATAGGTTATCTAAAATTTATCAAGCTTAGTGTCTGCTTAAAGCATTTTCTATTCATCAAGAAAAGTTTTATCATTTTTAATTCAAGTATTCAATGCCTGATGTCTTAAAACTAGGTAAAATAATAAAAGCAAAGGTAACTACTTCTTTGTGTATTTGAAATTACATTTAAACCTCACTGTCCATATAAGTAGCAAGTTAAAAAATTGGCTCAATTTGAACATTTTAACTATCACAGTATCCAATAGAATCCATTTAGTTTATTTTAAAAATCTGTTGAATTTAAATATGTATTTTAATATTAGGTAATTTATAAATACTCCAAGTTAAGTACAAATAACATTAATGATCTTATGTTTAGCCAGTTTAACCATCTATGCTGTTCTTTTTAATTTAATATCTTTAAAACATAATTAATCTGAATTACTAAGTACCAAAAAATATTTCACATCAACGGCCGCCACCTCGGTTGAGTTGGTGAGCCAACCTGTTAATAAAATGCCTGCCTGTCACGTGTATAAAATACTTTTGAAAACAAAACAATTAATCTGAAATATTCTTTAATGTTTTTATTTTTCAGACACTAACATACTTACTTATTATTTAAATAAATACAGGAAGTACTTAAGTAAGTAGTTGAACAGTGAATAGTTTATTTTCAGTCCATTGGCGCCAAATAGAAAATATCAATGGAACTAACTACTTATCTGCCTTCGAAGAAAAGCTCTTATATATGGATTGATAGCGTCTATACCAAATCTCAAATCGTCTAATCTCACTTTTCATTCGACAATGAATATGGTATATAGCTATATTATACATTGATTTGTATGGCACTAGAGGACGCAATGTACAATATCCCAAAAATATTAATGTAAGTATTTATATTGAGAATTTAATTTACGAGCCATTTCCTGAAGCTTACAATACTTTACACCAGTGAATAACAAATTACTAACTAAAAATTAGTGAAACCTGCATTTGAATATCTTACCTTCTTCCTACCAAAATATTCGATGTACTTATATTAGATCATTTCGATTTTCTTTAACACATAGCCACATTTAACTATGAATTATTTACATTTACTGTTCAATCATTATATTAAATATTTTAATCGCATAGTCGTTTTAAAATTGTTGTTTTATTTAAAAAACAAAAACCGCGACCGCACTCGTCGAAAGAAATTGACAAAACTGAAAGATTTGTTTGAAAATCTGTCGTATCGAAAATGACACTTGACAGTGACAGACTGCAACACTTCATCGACATATAATTTGTTACTATTACTTACAAAAAAAATACTACCATTATAAGTATGTTATTACCCTAGCTAGATCTTTCAATACCATGCTCAGATTTAATTTATCTCAAGCGCCTGTACTCTGTATTCTGTGCTGAAGCTTAGTGTACAGCGATATTTGTTTGCGATTACGAAAGTTGTCGTTACGGTCAGTCTGTGACTCCTGAATCCTGATACTCAATACGAGCTTGCCATGACGACATTGAAAATCCCATAACCCTAGGTTTTATTAATGTCATCATCATAATTTACGTCGATACGTCCACGTTGCGTCGTCGAATTTATTTCTCTCAATGATTCTACCAATGTGATATATACCGACTCTACCACACCACACCACCAATAATCTACCACTAGTGATGTATTAAACCGTCAAAAGTGTACAAATATTTAACCGGTCTTTGTTTCAGAGTTAATAAAAAACTTAGAGCTTGTGATAATATTTTCTTTTCTTTTCAATTATAAATAAAAAAAATTATGTAAGTTGTTGGTTTATTTTCATATTCGAAGACACTTTAGCATGAAAAATCCGACATAATTATTTTCTTCTTTATGATTTTTTTGGAATAATACAACACTATCGAATTTTATTTTTATTGCGAATTAATGGCGTAGCCAGGTGAGTTTTCTTGTTTGTTTCTGAAATTCATAGCGTTCCATGGTATTCATTTGTTTTGTCTACATGTTTTTTCATCGAGCAAAATATTTAATCTCTTGAAAAGTCAAAATTTTTTCAGCTGGTCCGTTTTATTGCATGAAAACCCAATTCAACGAGTAATGAACACGTATTGGATTTGCTTCGAATTTATTCGCTAGGATCATTAATTGTCTTCACTTTCACTTTTTGTTGTAATAGTGGTTTAATTGTGCACCGAGGCGCAGTCGCCATGGATGAGTGAGTTTCCTAAGGATTCCTCTCGTATCCACACGAATATTTTCGTGTTGTCAAAATAAGTGCCACAATGTTAGTCATTCTTTTACAAAAATGATGATTATCATGCTCGTTATTGTGGGCCTGCTGCGGTAGTGCAGTGCCCCCTTTATCAAAATCAAAACAAACTAGTTGGTAGGTACTATACGACTGGAAAGCGGCGCCAATATTTAAATTGATCTAATCATTTTTTTTTGTTTTGGTTTAGCACCATGTCGACCCTAACGAAAATGACCCGTACGGTAAAAAAACTGGAGGACCCCCGGCCCTTAAGATCAGCGACCAGCAGCTCCTCACACAACCACAATTCCACATCGGAAGAAAGTAATAATCGTAAGAATCTTATGATTCTTTTATATATTAATTTTTGTTCAGCTAACAGCTGTCTGTATACTTACCTAGTTTGATAAGTTAGGTAATAAGATCTGCTTTATGACTTTCAGCTGATACACTGATCATGACAACAGAATGGGTAGCTTTTGAAATGCTCCAAGGCAACTATACTGAGAAGCTTCTGCACTGCTTGGACTCTATGTGTGCTCATCTTAAGATCCATGGAGCTAAATTGGAAGACCGCTATAAGGACATTCTTGATAGGTGAGAAAGAAACTTATAAGTAATTTAAGTATTCAACACTGGCAAAGCTAAAAAAATAGCCAATTAAGATTCTTTTAAGTACATACACTAAGTACACACAAGCTTGAATTGGGTCATACATATTTGGTTCTTAAAAGTAATAACTATGATATTATTTTTATGCAATTTTTGTGAAACAATTCAATGAACATGTAATAATATAAAACAATAGAAATGGCATTACTTAGTATTTTGGTCTGAAAAATGTGTCACATCTTAAGACTAGTACATACATACCTACCTCCCACCGCTGGCTGTGACCATACATCAGCTAGTGCACAGAAAAAGCTGATTCTGAAATGTACTGGAAATACCTACCTAACTATTATGGAAAGATTTATGTGGACAAACAGTAAAATACTGGTACTTGAAATACCACTTAGAATGCTTACCTACACAATGATTTCTTTTCTTCTTTCTTCTTCTTCTTCAACACATTATCAACAAAATTACTCAAAAAAGAAGGCTAAGTATGTTTCAAGAGTTGACTTACAAGTGGCATTGGTGGCTTAAATTACATTTTCACAACTGTTTATTGTTTAGATATAAACATAAATAATGTAACTAAATAAAGAGAAGACTTAGTAGTGGTATGACTTGATTGTATTTTTTGTTCTGTTTTCCAGATTCTTTGTTGTGTTCCGCAACAGTTCCCAGGATGAGCGTGTGGACAAGAAGACTCGCCTGCAGCTGCTGGAGCTCATTGAGCTGCGTGCTAAAATGTGGCAGGGCTCCAACTACATGAGCCAGTACTATCGACTCCGCGGTACCCATGCTGAGGTAACTTTTTTTTAACTGAATCGGATTTGCATTTGACCATAGTTTGCCTGATGGTAAGCAGAGGCTATGACCTAAGATGGAGCATGCTTACCCGATAAGAACTAATCGACTCTTGCTTTGAACATCGCTGGATCATAGTGCGTGGGGAACAGGGAGTCAGGCAGGGAGTTCCACAACACTTAGCTAGTCCAGTTTGTCTTCTCTTATTTGTAAACAGCTTTGCCTGAGGCTTCACACGCGTTTTTGTACAAGGAGGAAGGTTTATTTTTTAATCATTCTAGCTATTAAAAAGCTCATCAAAATTGGTTGTGTAGTTTTAAAGATCTAATTCTAAGAGACTGCTTTATACCATGTAGTGATGTGTTGCAAGTACTACCAGTGGACTTTATAGTTGTGAACTTTATGTGGAATATTTAAAACTAATTTGACACAGTGATATATGCACATTAGCAAATTGCTGCTTGCTTATTAAATCGAAGAAAGTAATAATAAAAGAACTAATATTAGTTGAGACATAGATAGCTTGTATAATCAAGATTGTCCCTGTCTATTTATACATTTACCAAATTTTATTTTAATACCACTTGAAAAAAATATATGAAATTGATTTATGCCTAGCTTTTTCCTGTGAATTATACATAGGTAGGTATAAACCCTCGTCTCGATCTATCCATTAAAAATAACTACATTAAAATCTGTTTGCGGTGAGGCCGAAGGCCGAGACGCAGTACATGCGACGTCTGAGTGAGGGTGATACAAGACGAAGGCCGAGTACCACCATCATTTTGGTCATCAGACCTTGGAGTACCCCATGGGATCTCAAAAACTATAAGTGATAGCGGGTTGGTGTTTGGTGTAGTTTTAAAGATCAATCCTGTATGTATGTATATAAAATACAGAAAGGCGCGGGAAGCGACTTTGCTTTTTACTATGCAATGATGAAATGCAAATGCATGCTTTCTGAGAGCCCACTATACATATGACACGGCAATTTTCGTAAGATAACAAACCTACACGGTCAAGACTTTTTCACAAGACACGCTAAAAATATCGTGATTCAGACGGGCATAATTGCCGAGCTGACCTAGTTTTGCGTTACAATACGCATATACGAAAAACTTGCAGCAGTTATCGCGATATGGAAGCTGGTGTGATTGCGCTGTTATCAAATGATATCTACTGACACAAAAATATTTTTGGGGGCAATATATAATAAATCATGATTAACATTTTAGAAAGGTTGTTTCCCTATATCTAGTCTATGTACGTTTAGATACTAGAATGTGGCAATCTTCTAAGCGAGTGTGAATAGGCCTTTAACATTGCATACCAGCAGGCAAAATGTGCTAAATGTATAGGTACCTATTGAGTTAGTATGAAAAAGTTAGATTTCCTGATAGCTCCTTTAACAAGGCTTGCCCAGGCGCAGCCAATGACAAAGCAGCTATTTGTATGCAAATCAGTCACACCTGTCCAAAATGTGACTAATTGTTGCCTAACTGTATTATGCTCAGTGACAGAGCTAAGTTACCATGACGAAAAGCGGAACCGATTCGCGAATAGTGGCTTGACTCATGATGCGTTAATAGAATGTATCCTCATCAGGGTTTGGAACTTTAGATCATAGTAACTTTGAAAATAAAACAGATTAAAATTATTAAAGATCTGTTTTAGTTTAGGTCGGATGACATGTTTAATTGTAGGTCTTGCTCGGCTATTTGTCATAGAAGGGGATCGAAAACTCTGACAACAGAGTGGTTACGTTTTACATTATATCAGCAACTGCATGAAAAAAGTCCCAAACTCACATAAAAAAACCTTTTTTTGACCATAAATGCACATGGTAACATGGTCCATTTCATAATTTTATCTATTGGAAATAAACAACCAAGTTACTCATAAAAATAGTATATTCCCCATGATCATAATTGATAAATGATACTGCTACCCACATTTGCCAAGTTGTTAACATCTCTGTACGGCAGCCGCCCTTATTTTGGAGCTATGTAATGAGACCCCACTGCCGACTAAAACCTACTACGATGTCCCTTAGTCCCGGCAAGGACGGATTTCTCTGGCATGCGAGCAATATTCCTCCGCAGTTCCCAGCAAAGTTGTGAACATGTCCTCTGTACAGCCGCTGCTGGTGCCGACGATGGAGGGGGCAGGCGTGAGCGGGTCGGTGTCCCCCACGCTGGCTGCGTCCGCCGACCCGCCGTCCCTGCTGGCCCCGGGCGAGGTCATCAAGCCCTCGGGCAAGTTCCCCAAGCCCACCAAGATCCCCGGCAAGAACTACTCCAAGGATGAGGTAGTCATCCGCAACGCTGACTCTGGGAAAGGTAAGCTCTCTCCTACACAGTTACTAGATACTTGAACCTAATAATAATAAGTTACTGGGTTACTGCTAATTGAAGCATAAACCTATTAAAGATAGCTTAAGTTATTTTTTTTTATTGAACTAATAAAGTCATCCTTAAAATGTTATGTGTAAGTTACCAGTAATCTTGTATACAAGAATTGTCTTAGTACACATAAGTATCAACAACTAACTTTTTACTACTATTAAAAGTTGTGGGAAATTTCTTTTGGTCGTTTTTAGATTTAAGTTAGCCTCTAGTTAGATCTTATTATTAAGTTGAATGACAGTAGCATGTTATTTGAGAAATGTTTTCGGAGTTGAGCGGTCACTTCTAGGCACGCTAAAAAGTACTAAAGTGGCTAAAAATATCTAAAATAACCAATTGTGATGCCAAATAAGAGATAAGATGATTGAAATATGATCACCGAAACTGCTAAATTAACCGAATGTCAATAGAATGCCAAGAACTTTGTTAGTTAGAATCTCTGCCGTTCAAATATTTGCCTACACATAAAGCCACGGTAATAGATTTCGTAATCTGCTCAATCCTTTCTCAATAGCATTTACTATGTGCATGATACTTTAATAGTAAAGTCAATTGGGGAGACAATGCATGACGAAGTCGATGTTACACTTATCTGTCTCGAGTATTGTTTACAGCGAATTTATTTGTCTTATTTCATGGTGCATGATAATAAACGGATTAAATTAGATTGAAGATGCTATGGAAGTGCTTGACATATTATTATGTATGTAGTGTATTTTAAATAAGAAACAAAACTGGGCAACTAACTTGCCGTTATAAAGACTACGAAGTTTATTGGGCCTTATCCTGAAGCATGCCCTTTTAATATACAGTGTTTGCCAAAAATATTGTGGATGTGAAGTCTGTCGAAAACCCATAATTTTATTAACATGAAATATAAGATTTCTTAAAAAAAAACTGGATAAAAACAGAAACAGACGCAATCTTAGAATGGCAATTGCTGTGCCCGCATTGTGCCGTCGTGTAGCGTGGGAGCCGTGGTCTGTGGGCCAGTCTGAAGTTGTGTTGTGGTGTTCCAGTGATGGGTATCAAGGGCAGGCGGGTGCACATGATCGAGGAGCTAAGTGACACCATTATATCGTTTCAGCGAGGTATGAACGCACGGTACCGGCCGGGCCGCTTGCGCATGTGTGTGGCGGGCTCTACCATCTCTCTCTTACCTGTCTTCGCCTCCACTCTAACGCTCTGTCTAACTAACACTCATCGGTGAATGGGATTATTTAAGTTTATATCATTCAAATCGTAAAAAAAATAACATTTGTCGTGAGATCTTTTACTAATAATAAAGAATGAAATACTTTGAATGGATTGGATTAATCGAGATTAACATCCCATGATTTCATTGGCTAATTACCATTCGGTTTGTGCTTGGAGTAGTAACGGTGTCCCACGTAGGGTGGTAATGTGTCGTGGTGTTGCAGTGAGCCCCGGCGCTAAGGAGCGGCTTGTGCAGATTACCGGGCCCAACGAGGAGAACGTCAAGTGAGTACCCAATACACCATACGAACGTGCTACCATCGGAATGAAATTAATAAATTGTACCAACAGCTTTTACTTACTGAGGGCTGTAATCGACTCCCTCCTTGATTCATCCCATCTTTAACTCATCATACTCCAACTTTTTTCTTAATTTTTCTTTTAGAAACGCTTTTGACAAACGATTAAAATAGAT
Source organism: Macaria liturata (assembly GCA_964023185.1). Classification (NCBI taxonomy): domain Eukaryota; kingdom Metazoa; phylum Arthropoda; class Insecta; order Lepidoptera; family Geometridae; genus Macaria; species Macaria liturata. The sequence continues at coordinate 3,315,711 of OZ026818.1, read as the reverse complement.
CATCTTTCGGTACAACATCTCAACATACACTATTTGGTAGTCTACTATAACTCCTGATTACACTTGCGTTAATAAAAGGAACATCCGTAATTTATTATAAATTTAATGCGTGAATAGATTTATGTTTTTTATGTTAACTAACGCGATCTTATATATACTTTATATCAATATTCTGCAGCCACGCCAAGCACCTGATCGGCGACACGATCCGCCGCAACGCGTCGCCCGTGCGCCTTGAAAGCCTGCAGTCTGCGCACGGAGGGTCGCGCGGCTCGCTCGACTCGGTCGACGACGATGTGCCTATTAGGGAGGTCAGTTATGTAGGTACCTTCTACCAGTAATATCGGAGATGTTGTTTTATTATACACTTAATCTATTGCCTAACTATACGTACCAGCAGCTTTGTTTGAACCAGTTCTACTCCAGTACGGATATGCTATACCTTGGACCAGAGTCGCTTGTGCGGATTTCGCTTAAGGTGACTTGGTGGTCAAATGTCTGAATGTGTAAACTTGACATTCCGGCATTTAACCACTAGATCACCTGAAACGACACCTGCACAAGCAACACTGAAACCGAAGGTGGAGCATGCTTATACTAGATGAAACTGTGAAATTGGATCTCATTAAACTGTGTAGCATGATGCTACTAAGTCAACTAAGGTTGTACGTACATCTTGCCACAGCAAATTAGCTATTCTTAAATGAATGCTGCAAACTATATGTTTGGTTTGATTCAATGATTCTTGTTCGTACTTAATTATTGTACAAATGTAGTTTGCACTATCCATAGATATGAGCAATTTTAGCTAGTGGCAGGAAGAAAACCGTAAAACGGTTTCCTTTACGGCGCGTATTTCACGCGACGAATAAATCAGCAATTATTAGCGATTACCCAACAGTTTGCTACTCGTATATTATACGTTGAATACATTTGTCATGCTCCACATGTTTGTGATTTATATCACTTTTCTTCGTAGAAATCTCCGCACAACTCGCGGGCTCTGCTGCATAGTTTCTCGACCAACGACGCGGCGCTCGGCGAGTACAAGTACACGGTCACTTTTGGCCAACATTCCATTAAGATCACGGGCCCGAACTTGGACCTCGTCAAGGTACAGTATTGCTAAGGAATGTTATTTAAGTAGCCAAGTTAATTTCTTTACGGGTAACGAGATTATATTACTGGGCAAGTCTATTTTTATGTCTGATTAGAAAAATCTTGCTAGAAAAATCTCACAGTGCCCAGGTCAACAAAGGCGACTGATCATGGTAGAAATGCCAAGAACTCTCATAACGTGCTTTGATAGTCAGGGCAGCGTTACTATTGAACGATCTGACAAGAACCCTATTTTCTGGGAAATAGGTATAATCATTGAGTGTCTGAAACCTACATCATTGATTAAATGCGATCGAAGGAAGGATATGTATATTATATTAACAATGGTCTATTTAGTTGTAATACCCGGCTAGCACTTACGTCAATAATTATTGGTTATCACAACTAAATTTAATCATGCCTTACGACGGGAACTATAATACAGTAATGGTCTATTTTTTTATTACCTACTAGTTTAAACAAATCTGTATGTTGAGATATTTTTCCCTTGCAGACGGCCAAGCTGGTGCTGGACGAGTACTTCGAGAGCGTGACTGGTCTGGAGGCGATGGGCGCGGGCTCGGGTGACTTCTTCACGCTGTCGCAGCGGCCCGCCGCCGCGCTGCTGCTGCACGACGATGCCGCGCTCAACGGACACGACGACGACGTGTTCGCGCCCACACAGCCGCCGGCGGACTCTCTCGGTGAGTGCTGAGAGTCACTTGGACAACTGGTATGAATAGTCACTTGGACAACTAGTATGAATAGTCACTTGAACAACTGGTATGAATAGTCACTTGGACAACTGGTCAGTTACATGAATAGTCACTTGGACATCTGGTATGAATAGTCACTTGGACAACTGGTATGAATAGTCACTTAGACATATATACGTATCACGTGTGACTCGTTAATGTCTAGTTAGTCAGTGTAAACTAGTAATTTCTGCAACGAGTCACGTGGACGGGATTTACTCCAGTGAGACTACAATTCGTCAAGTATAATTGAACTACGGCAGGTTGGTTAGGGGTCCGGTGACTGGTTTCTAATGCATATCTGGTTCTTAGGAATGACTCATTAATATAGTTTAAAAAACTAGAATAAATGCCTGATGCGCGGTCTTTAGGCTATAATGAACATTGTTAGTAAATAGTGTGTGATGATAATTTTGATCCACTTTTGGTAGTTAGTTAATTTGTTTTACGATTTGTGTATATCTAGTACCTACATAAACGTATCTACGTTATAGCCAATTTTTCGCTACAAATTGGACAGCATTGGAAAATGAAGATTTTTGCTAATATTTTTTTGTAGGCATGAAAGTAGTTAGAATAAATTATGCGTGTTGGACAGCATGGCGACTTCGGTTTGCTTAACAGATATTTTGGTAAATTATCTCGAATATAATATTGAATATCTGTAAACAATATATTTTTTTCCGACTGACTGAAGCATGTCTAGTTTCCATACTTAGCATCGGATTTGAAGCCATTTAATAAACCATTTTACATATGTCATTTTTATTTGCAGTATTAATTAGATCCATATATGTATAATATTTTGTTGCCGATCAGCGAATATGTAAACCTATGCATTTATATCACTCGTGTTTATAAAGTCATGCTCCTCGTCCCACGGTCGTGGCAGTGTTTTCCAAATTTTTTGCACATACATATTTAACAAACATTAATAACAAACCATTTATTAGTCGCTAATCACTGCCATCACGACATGACTAACTAACCCGAACTTATCTATGCAGAAGCAACTTCGCTATATGTATAATAAATGTATATGTATCGATAAAGCATGCGATATATGTATGATGCGAGAATACTATGTGTATCTATTGAGTGCTGAGAGCAATATTTGTTTATTAATCTGCGGGTTAAGGCCAGATATAAATAGCTACTTGTTTGATAAGGGGTCAAATGTACTTAGGTAATTTAACAAGAATGCACAAAGATACGACATTAGCATCCTGCTTGATTCGCGGTTATAGTCTCTGTGTGTGATTAATCCTTTACGAAACAATCGAAACAATTCGTGAGCGAAATGACTATAAAATTGGCATCCCCAGCGGCGCCTACCTGATAAATAAATTAGATAGACAGTGTTATTTGGCTAAGACAGGCAATATAAGCCTTCAGCCAATAACGCTGGTGCTCAATTGATTAACCATCAAGTGTAAAAGAAAAAGTATAGAATTAAATTTAAAGAATATTGTAAAAGAAAGTAGGTATCATATGTGATACACCATTTACCAGAGTCGCTTAAGACGGCCCGGTGCTCAACTGTAAAGAAAAAGTATAGGAATAAAATTAAAACCATGAAAGAAGGGTAGTTATACGCGTAGCAGTGGTTGCTTCTGTATAGTTCGGGTAGCGTGCTGGGGCGGGGCGCGAGGCTAACTGGAGCTCTGTGCAGCCGCCGCCGACGACGCCGCGCCGCGCCGCCCGCGCTTCTCGCGCGCAGCCAGCACCGACAAGAACCAAGGTAACATACATACACACACTCACACATATTTCTACTAGGAGACTATCGGGTTAGGTTCTAAATAATATCATTTATAAAATTCTTGCCTACTAAATTTGAATATCATTACCTGACACAGGTACTGTTTTTTTAGCTTTTGACATGTTGGTATGAGGTACATAGAGGTCCTGAATTGTTAGTTACAATCTAGAAAAACGGACACACTTTTGTTTATGAACATACGTTTACCTATGTATTGTAAAAATAGCCAGTTATTACACTTTTATATATAAGACATTGTTATGTTCTATTTATGTGTACTTCTATTTATATATTATATCCAGTACATTTGTCTAATGTTGCCCATCATAAAATTTAATGTTAATTCAGTAAATAACATCTCATTTTAGCATAATCACAGTACTGCTAACCAAATGTATGCAACAGTCAGTCATTACCTGCAAAAGCATAGCTTTGATTGAAGTGTGAGTTTGCTCTTGTTTTAACGCAGTTTTTAAACTCTTTGCAATTAACTAAATGAATGTGCATTTGAATGGCATTGCCGATGCACGTGCTTTCAATGGCTTACAATTTGAGCTGCTGGAAACAGATTGTACAGTCTTATTTCGAGCGCCACTGAGCTTCTGGCTGTCTTGTGTCACAAGGCGCGCTTGTAAGCATCCAGCTAGGTACATGTACAGTCAGTATGTAGCGGCGAGGTGACGTGTGCGTGTGCGCAGGTGGCGGCGGGTCGCGGCAGGTGTACACGTACGAGACGCTGCTGCAGTACGCGGACTCGCCGCTGAGCAAGCCGCCGCCCGCGGGGCTGGCCGCCTTCCCGGCCGAGCTGGCGCGCAAGGTAACGCTGGTGCGGCGGCGCGCGCCGCCCGCGCCCCCCGCGCACCCCGCATGGCCGCCGCTGCACCACCCTAACTACCTGGCGGCCTTGCTCTGCCGCAACTTCTACTGAGCGCCCCGGCCTTGGCCCGCGATACATCCATAAATTTGCAACAAAAGTTGAACTTTTGTCTCGAATTTGCTCGTTATTTGTAGGATGTGTCTCGCGGCCCGGCCCTGCGCCCGCGAGCGACGACCTGCGACGGAGGCCGACACCAGCCGGTGGTGTCGTTGTGAGGCGAACTGTTTTCCGCCTCCTTCTGAGGAGGTTGGATTAACTTTCGCGTATTTCTGTTTAGACAGGCTTCGCAGTTCGTCGCTCGCGCTCCCCCAGCTTGTCAGGTTGCGCTTCCATTTGACTAACGACTTGCGCGATTAAATTTTCAGGGTTTTGGGGACATTTGATGTATCGCCATATGCATGTCTCTTGCCACCTCTTGCTTTCACGCACTGTTCTCTGTAATAATAAGATTAACTTAGTTTAGAGTGTTTACGTTAAGCGTTCGATCTCAGTAGCGTAAGTTGTCCGTTAATGTAAGACTGACGCTAGTGGTATATAGGATGCGGCGGGCCCGGAGAGGTGGCGGTGACGGCGCGGCGCTCCGCCCCTCCCTCGCGTCTCACTCCGCCCCGTACCATCTCATACACGTCTAAGACTGATTCTAGCTAAATTGTAGTCCTACTTTCTAAAAGTTAAATAATTGTTGTGTCCAGTTTCATAGAAATGTTTATTGTCTGTTGATTATTGATAAATCTTTTACATGGTTGTGAGTTTTGAGCGTATTTACGGAGTATATATTGATAATATTGTCGTGTTGTTCACGCGGCCGGACAGCACTCGCGTGGACTCCGCCACAGGTAGACTGTCTGTAGCCGTCCTATGTCGTCCTCGTGTTTCATTGTGAACGTTACTCGCTTATATTTTTGTATCATATTTTCGTATTTTTGTGATAAAAATTGACCGTATCTTTCACTATCATTGTCAACTTCTAATATTTTCAAAAATAAACTATTTAAAAAGCTATCTGTGTTTGCTTGTACATATGCCTCTAACTAACCCGCTAACAGGCTCTCTCGATACTAACAAGTGCTCACTTCTACTTCCTGTCTTGCACCGACGCAGCACGCACATCTGGGTAACATGGTTTGCTACACTATCCACAGGTCTTGCATAATTACTATTGAACATTTTCTATTCCTTCTTCCGCTTGGGTTGCGATCTAATATGCGACAAGGCGATTTGGTAGACAATTCCATACATAGGCCTGGGGAATTGATAGCGAAAATAAGTTACTTAGTTTTGTTAAACCTTGATTATTAACGAGCATGCTATTACAGCGTTCGAATTGATCCTTATATACCTATTATGTGTTAACGCTATCCGCACTGTATGATGATATCTGTTTTTTTTATATAATAAATAGGCTTACGCTTGACCGCTCGTCCCTGATGTTCAGCTACGTTGTTTATTGTTCATTTCGCTATCAAAGCGGAGGAGAATAGTAAATGTGCGGAGGAGAGTGTAGCAGATGTGTAACGTTGGTGTGGTTGACAGAACTGCCTGGAGTTCGACAGCGCGAGCTACTTGAAGAGAGTGCGGCTGGCGGCCGGGGCCGGCACCACGGTGGCCGCCGTGGACGCGCCCGACTCGCCCGAGCCCGAGTAACCGCGCCCGCCGCCAGCCCGGAGCGCGCGCGCCGCTAGCACCGCGACACACACACCACACACACACTCACATATGTAGGCTTTAGGAAACGAACTGCAGCTAGAGCGAAACACGCGAAACACTGAATCTCGGACGTTGACCTTTGTATACCTGTCTCCATTGTGTCACGTACAAAAGTACACTTAAATACTCTGTCATCACCATCGCGTGCCATCTTCATATAGAAGTTTGGAGGTCATCCAAACTGACAAAGTATTGCCGAGGATCGGTGCGAGCGAAATTTCAATACTTTTACGCAATAGCGACACATAAACAGGCCCCTTAGACAAGAGGCGTATTTTAGTGAGCGTATTGTCGCTCACTTATAGAAAAGAAAGAGCAATGTATGGGATTGACATCGCGACGATTGACATGCTACGTCACTCCCATACATTGGTATGGTCAACTTGCGAGACTCCCCGCTGTATCGCGTGGCAGCTACCGTTGCAGCACTCAACGATTGCCGTCCGCCTCGTCCATATTTTCACACGCTTCTCATCTCTAGCGGACTTTGTTTTCAAGTATTAGCGCACCAAAATATTTATTCTTGAATGTCGGTAAGTAGATACGGTATTGCACCTCTTATTCAATTCGATTCGATAAATGTTGCAGTGGATCTGAGTAATGTGATAGGCTACCAGCACGCTCGAGGCGTGGATTAGGTACGAGATAGTATTCTCCACATGCACGTGCGATCTCCCTTTACAAATTTCTAAATTATATTAAAACTATATTTTATACACGATACACGTACCAAAAAGTGGTATGAATTTATAAGTATAGTTTAGTCTCATCCCTTTACGTAAACGAATTTTCTCAAACGTTATTGTTGACTAACTTGTGCAGTCTGAGATTATCCTTGATGTTTCTAGTATCAAAGCCAATGTGCTGTATATGTTGACTGTCTCGGAGGTCATACGAGTGATTCCATTTATTTTAAGAAGAATGCATGCATTTCTTTCGTGTGTTTGTACTCATTTTCAGACTTCTTAGTGTCTAGTCTTGACGAGTAGATGTCGATTCTCACTATATCGTAAGCTTTTATATTTCAGAGGAAGCCTGACAATCTGATTATGTAGATTTTAAATCTATGAAAATTTGTATTTCATACGTGTATACTATCACGTTCATGGTATTATTGTTTTTGTATTAATTGTAAATAATTATTTGCTGTGCACTAAACCAAATATTGTTATTGACTTTAAATATTTAACTATTAACTGTAGAGTGTGATTGACAGGCTTTCTTGTATTCATAGAACGTACAGAGTTTTATATATTTTAAAAGGCAAAAAAGTGTATTATTATTGAGTTATAAAATTCATAGTTTATTGGTCACCTAACTGAACAAATCAGTGTATCCCTTGTTTGACATATTTGTAGTTAAAACAGATACGTGTATCGCGGCTTTACGCAAATAGAGTTAAATTATTTATTTTTGAAGGCGATTAGATCTTTATCAATATCTCCAATCTGCTTACTAGCAGCATAGTTTATAATAAAAGCAAGTGGTACACTGATAGTATGTTATACATATAAAAATAACAATTTAATATTGGTGCTTCATCCATGGGAAAAGTATCACCGTTGGATTTGTAATAAAGGTTTATGTTTACTTTTGTTTTGTATCTTCTAAGACAAGGCTATATTATTATTGTAAAACTGATGATATACTAAATTTTCTAATATAAATATAGTTTTATTTTACATCAACAGCTATCAGACAAATAAAACACCTCGTTAAACATAAATAACATTATATTTACAATAAAACATATCCTGAACCACAACAATATTTTAATAAAGACTAGCTAATTTACAGGGTTTGGCTGCGGTAATTAAGTATAAGAATTTGATGGAATAAATTACGATGTCTATGAATCGGGCAATATAGTAAAATGTCGACTAACGATAATAATATGCAGTCATTGTAAAATTAACACATAATCCAAATGGAATGCATTATTGCTGCCTATTGGAGAAATTAGTACAATCACCAAGCACCTTTTAAAACAATCAGATCACCAACTGTAGTTCAAATGTCATCCCTTAGAAAGATATCACAAGATGCGCTCTACGCTACTTGAAAAGTTCACTTTTACCTAAATCTAATTGTGACAAAACTGACCGGAAACTCGAGAACAGCTAATAAAAAAATATGATCTTCGGGAATGTAGCGTATTTATAGTCGTTATCCAGTAGCGAATTGATTCTTAAATGCTTCTCGTACAGTTCTATGTTTATCGTCATATTGTAAACCTGAACCAATAGGTGATTGATCAGAGTTTTGTAAAAATATCAAGACTGATCAATGAATTCTTCCTATAGTTTATAGATAGGTGCCTAGTTCCTCTCGGCCAGTTTGTCTGTAATGTTGGCGCATCTCGACCTGGCGTGCTGCATGATGTCCACGGCCAGGTCTTCCACGGTCGTATATCTGCACTTCTGGAAGCTGAACAGGTCCGTGATGAAGCCCACGATCTCCGCCTGGAAGGTGTCACACACGTCTCGGAGCCTCTCCCTGGGGCCGAGGAAGCCCCACACCAGGACTGGCAGCAGGTGTTCTGATATTGAGTAGAAGTGAGCCATGAAGCCGTCTGGGTACTGCAGGTAGCGGCGCTTGGCTTTTATTACCGACCATACTGCTGTTGTTAGCGCCTGGAAAATGAGAGGAGTTAATAAATATAGGATTCAGGTGTAATAAAGAAACTAGTAATTACTACTCAGTGTTATCCGCATATTGCGTAAAGTTCTGCTAGAATCAGTACCTAATATTTTGCTGTATTAAGATACTATATATGTCTCACTCTCTATTTTTTTTCGAGCCGTATTTCCTTATGACTGAGGGTCGTGAGGAATATTATATATTTAAATAAATAAAATATAATAATCTTACTATATAGGTAATATGTGAGTAACAATATAACAAAAACAAAGAACATTTAAAGACTACAGCTGTAGGGCAGTAATTACCTAGCTAATTTAGGACGAAAATTATGCAGTAAGTAGTAACAGTGCCCCTGAACCTGAGCTATATAATGATTTTCACCGCTCTTTATAAAAGTCACATTGAATGCTCCCGGTTCTATATGACATTTAGTATATAAGCTACGTACGCTCTCCTTGAACCCGTCGGAGAGCCAGCGGTTGCGCACGACGGCGAGCACGGAGGAGGGCGGCGCGGCCAGGTCCTCGAACGCATCCAGCAGGATGTAGTCCAGCACCACGTCGTAGAACGTCAGCGCCTGCGATTATATACAGCTTATTTTATTAATGTATTCTAACGCGAGATAATAAAATAGGCTCCCGCAGACTAGGTCTCGTACATCTACTCTGTCAATAGGACAGTGGACACTAATTATTGTGCTAGTTTCGCTTTGAGGTAAAAAGCGGGAAATCTTGTGTAATATAAGAGCAGTACCTACCTAATGTCAAAAAATAGAACACCTTTTTTCTGTAGGTATCATACATTTGGCATAGTATCTGCTGATTCCTAAAGCGTAGGTATATCACCCCATATATACACTAAAAACATTAGTTACGTTCAATTTTATAATTTCAATACAAATTTACTATGAAACCTGGAACTAGGTATACAGTCGCAAACCAATGTTGGTCAAATTACCAGATACCTTACCTTTACATTTTTACTCGCGAGTTCGCTCTCTATAGTTTGCCAGTTAGCTGCGTCTGTCGCCCACGACACCATCTCTTCATACGCCACTAGGAACTCTTTAGGCTCCTGAAAACCGTAAGATAATCATGTAAGAATAAGAACCAAAATATGCCAAATGATCTAGATCCTTTTTATACTGACTACTCTACTGTATGTAATCTGATATAAAAAAGTACCTATATATTATATATTCTGAAACGATACCCACATAAGCACCCACACTAGTCTAAGATGGAATATCCCTGGTATGGAACTAGGTATCAAACGACGCTGTCTGAACACAGACATGGTGACAATTTTGGCATAAACGTTAAAAGAACGCCTTAAATTTTGTTGCTAATTCTAAGAACAATCTTTTTTTCTTGGGGAAGGTCTATGCAGCTGGTTGTCAAATGCTACCTACTATTGCTGCGTCACCGGACGATGTAAAGAACAATCATTGATGAATTGAGACCTATTAAGACTTCTTCTTTTAGTCCATTGAAATGTTACAATTTTAGGACCGAATAGATATCGCGAAAAAAGCGTTTCCACCCCTTTATCCAAGATAGCGGCCGGGGGACAGAGTGGCGACCCCACAAACTTGAAGTTAAGCTTTTATTGACCCCCAAACATGCCCCAAAAATAAAATGGCGTCCTCTAAAAAATGCAAAGCTCGTGTAACATTTCAATGGACTATTTCATTTGGGGGTTTTTCAGCGATACGCTATGAGAATCGAACAGCAGTGTGTTTCACAATGAGTAGGATATCGGGTCCGATTCGATTGATGCCCTTCAATCAGTACGGGAAGGATTTTTCCAAAACACAATGCTTCCATACGATTCCTTTAACAAATCCATCAGACAGAAAAATAGGAAACTTTCCCTGAGCCAAAAGCTGGTAGATTCGTTTCCGTCAGTGATAAGTTTTAGTTTCTTTTTCATGATGTAAAACCCCATTTCGATTCATTATGTATTTTTTTATATATCATTATTCATATTATATCGATAAGTAGTAAAAATGGTAAAGTTAGCCTTAAAAATTATTTTTAAATTTTTTCCATTGTATACAATTTCTACCATTTCTACTACGAGCCGATCGGATCATAATCAGAGTCATTATGAAACACCCTTCAAATCGTTTATGTTATGTCTACCTTGTCAGCGAAGAGCAGCAGGTCGGTGAGCACCTGGCGGCCCGCGTCCACGAACCAGCCCCAGGCGGCCGCGTCCGCGAACACGCGCCGGAAGGCGGCGCGCACGCACTGCAGCTTGCACAGGAACTCCGAGTCCGAGCTGCACGACACCACCTCCGTGCGGAGCGTTCTGGAACCACATCATCATTATCTGTATACATATAATGAAGCTGTAACAGGTCGGTGTCTGTACATTGCAGTACATGCAATAGAAAACAAAAACCATGTTACAAAAAAAAACTGTTTGTCTGTGTGTCTGTCGGTATGTTTGTTCGTTATAGACTCGAAAACGACTGAACCGATTTGTCTACGGTTTTCACTAACATTTTGGTGCATTTTTAACTTAACATTTAGTGTTTATTTAATTTCAATCGGTTCGTAAATAAAAAAGTTATGTTCATTTTTATGTCAAAATAATGCGAGCGAAGCCGCGGGCGTCCACTAGTTCAAAATAATTTAAAGTAATCACTGTACTAAGTGTCTCGTATCTTTATGAAAGGAACATCGTAATATCAACCTGTATCCAGGTTGAACCTGTAGCAGTAGGTACTGCTACAGGTTCTGTTGAATATAGGCCTCCTCTCTCTCTTCTAATAAATAGTCAAGTCTATTGTGAATATCAGGTGCATAAATACACTTATAAAGAAACCATTCTTTGTTTTTACGAATGCTTATAATTTACCTGTAAGGTATACCGGCCTCCAGCTGTTTCAACGCAGCCTGATATAGTTCCAAGTTGTCTAACTCTGGTAACGCTTCTGTCAGATCATCAAAGTCACGCAGGTCTGCTACCTGAAACAGTTCATATACAAGAAGTTACTTTCATTAAGTCAAGTGCTAAGCCCACACTAGGGTTATTTATTCTAAACTTTTTAATTGGAAAATGATGCAAAGATAATAATTACGACCGGCAGGATTCGAACCTGCATATTCCTGAATAAAAGTCTGAACGCCTAAACCTTTCGGCCACGGTCTACTACACACGACATTGTGGGTGAAGCGGAGGCGCATCTTATACTTGATTGTAGGTTTCCATACCTGATCCTCAGCGGACGCGAAGGACTCTGCGCTGGAGTGGTGGTCGCGGCGCGTGGTGGAGTGCGTGGACAGCAGGCGCGAGCGCCGCCCGCCCGACGCGGCGGAGGGCGCGCCGCCGCCCGACTCCGAGCGGAACAGCACCGACCGCTGGTCCAGGAACAGCAGCTCGCAGCGCTCCTGCAATGCATAATTCTCGATAAATATGACGGCGAAAATGAATATACCTTCTCTTGTATGTTAGTTATATTAATCATCGTAATACTGGCAATTCTGCCTCAGCATTTTTTTTAATTCAACACGGTATAGGCTTACGTTTGACTACAGCTTGCATAATCTAAGCATTTTAGACTAGTGACTATAGTCTAAGATGTTGCTCGTTTTCCTAGGAGAAACCTATTTACTTTGGATTTGAGGATCCCTACGTTATATTTTTCTGGAAAGAGGTCTCCAGGTTAAGAGTTCCATAATCTTGCTGTTCCTACTATGAAGATACAAGCAAAGCGTTTCGTCAATCCGAGTTCGTGATGTTTCACATAGTAAATCAAAGAGAACAGCTAGAATATACCTGCAGTAAGTAGGCGTGTTGCAGCAGCTCCTGTATCTCTCGACAGAACTCGGCCTCCTCGGGCGAGGTGAGCGCCAGTGTGCCGGACACGCCGCCGCGCGCCCCCAGAGAGAACGCAGCCAGCGCGTCCTCCCAGTAGTTGATGCTGGTCTCCAGTGCCTCCATACCTACGCAAGGACACATGATACCCCTAGATATGTGCATATTTCATATAAATCAAAGTATAGTGTGACAGGAATACACAGAAGACATTATAGTTACAGTATTATTCAGAAAGGAAGTTGTTACTAATCAAATAAGTACTATATATATATATATATATTAAAACAGTCAAGATACTCGAGCTATCTGAGAAATCACACTATAGTACTTTTAGACAGGAATCATTAAGTGATATTTGGCTATACCTATACACACACATTGGGTGATTGATACAACATTCACTTTCTGAAAAATACTAACTACAGACAAAGATTAGGTTATTGTGTAGTGTGTACTTTAAATAAAGTTTACTTAACTGTTAGCCTGAAATGTTTTGAATACCACTTTACAATATGTATGGTCAAAATAAGATATACAATAAAAAAGTTGTGTCATATTTATTATTCAGTCATTTGCCTACATTTTACAAAGAAATATTACAAGTAATTACCAATATTTTTACAATAAATTAACCTTACATGCTACTGAGATCTGTTAACATTAAGCTTACATAATACTAATAATAAATCTCGTCTTTAGGTTCCATCCCATTCTGTACAGGATGTAGATGCCTGAGGTGCTGCAAGGCATCATGGATGCCGCTGTTGAGATCTTGAACAGTTCCTGCCATGGCGGAGACAGCACTTGCTATCCTTTCATCGAGGGCTGCACGGCGTTCCTCCTGAGTCTTCATCACTGATGCTATGGACTCTAATGCCTGCGCCATACGCTCTTCTGCTGCTATCCGACGTTCTTCAAACTCGAGTGCCCATTTTGGTGGTGGAGATATTGTGCCGCAGTCGTCATCTGGAAATAGGTTAGTAGAGGTGTTAGCCAAATAATTATATCAATTGAGAGGACATCACGATTGCATAGATGGAATAACAGAAGAAAATTGAAAAATATTATCTTGATTTATACTTTTGATAAATTTACTTATTTCAAATAGTAAAAAACACAATAACATTCCACTAATAACATATTTCTGTAGAAATAGGTAAATTGGGGGCCAACCTTTTGAATTGGTAAAGAAGTACAACAATTCCAATTAAAACATGTAAAATAATGCAACTTACCCGACAGATGTCTTTTACTTGACATAGACTTTATGGTGGTAGGTGCGGAGCGAGTTTTGATATTTTCCAAGGGTTCAGAATCTGAATCTTCTGCAAGGAAGTTCTCTAGTTGTATAGATGTGGATGCTGTGGCAGTGACTGCTCCATTGCCACTGAGATCCAGCACTCTAACCTCCAAATCATTGAGGGGCACAAATCTGTTGGAGCTACCATCAGCATTTGACTGAAACCTTCTTGCATCTGCTGCTTTTCTCCTACACTTGTGCCGCCATTCAAACCAATACTGAAAATTATAAGATTTACTCATTAAAAATTTGATTTGAGTATGTTGGTATGCATATGTAGAACCAAACAGTAATAAATAGCAGGTATGTACAAGTTTTAAGTAGGTAAGTATTATATAAGCTTTGTATTTTCCAGTCTTAATGTCTGTTAGAGAACTGAGAATAAATCTAAATAGTCGAAGATGTTGTCTGACCTCATATTTATTTAAAAGCTGACAAACTTAGCGCATCCAAACCTTTTTCCATCCCTCAGGGGTCTTCATAGCTCCTGACTCCACAGCATTGAGTTTCTTAGCCACAGCGGCCCACTTCTGCCTGGTCGTGTGCTGCGAGACAGGCGACCCAACTGGCAGGCCTTTCGACATCTCCTGGTTGCTCTCCAAGAAATCCATCAGGATCTCGAGCTGTTCTCTCAGAATGCGCCGAGGAGGGGCCATCTATAATACGCGACATATCTTGGTTTATGGTTATGCACTTCAAACATTTTGTATACCTACCTAGATCAAAAGCTTTTTTCAATGCATAAATGTAATTGCACCTCAACAAACCGGCTGAGATTTTGACACAAGTGCTCTCTTTCAATCTAAATTTGCAGATAGAAATTAATAAAATCACTATTCAATAATACGTAATGGCGACTTCGATGCGTGCGACCTCATGTGGCGGTAATCAATACTCTTTAGTTTTTTGTTTTCAAGTTGTTACGACGCCATCTCGTGTCGAGTAGCACAACTTATTGTTACATGATAAACCTGCTAGATGGAGCACCAATGCAAAAATGTAGAAATCAAAGTGTAAAAATATATTATTATAATATGCATAATACAAAATATTGAAGATAATGTACCTTTTTTCACATCTAAATAGAAATGGCAAAAAAAAAAAAAAATTCACGTTTAGCCATCCTTATTTTTCTCGGCCTACCCTCTCCCCAGTAATTTATTAGGGCGCTTGGGGATTCGCGTCAGATTACTTACCGGCTTATGTCTCACAGCAGTTAATTTACCGGGAATTTTATTCATTAATTCCACGAAAACTGTTACACAGTTTACCTCGAATATGGGTCATCCTTGAGCACGTTTTAATTAATTAATTGCTTGCCGAGGCTACAGGTTTTATTTTTATTAAAAATTTGAAGGTAGTGCTTATTTATGTAAAATCTATACTACCTAATCTATGTACATCGCAATTTTGCTAGCCCTGTTAAAATATGTGTACTTATCTAGTTTTAACCGACTTCAATAAAAGGTGGAGGTTCTTCACTCAACTGAATTTTTATTAAATCAATTTGGCATAAAAGTAAATATCATAAACAAAGAAAACACTTATCTACATAACTTATCCACTACACGAATAATAAACTACATGTACCTAATAGGTAAGTAAGTATTATGTTAATAAGTACCTAGTAGTACGATAACTAAAACCTACGCACCGCATAATATCAGTTGTAAAAAGAGAAGTCGTGCAACTATACAGTAGCGCGGCAAAAAATACATTTCCTTCGTTCGGCGTCGTCCAAAAAACTATGTACCTACTGGCCAGAGTAAGTTCAATGACTAAGTATAGATCTGGTACTTCAATTCTTAGAATAAACACGTTTTGTTTCCTCTCAGCCACGTTACCTTACTTTGGGTTCTCGACTCGACCATACAGCACAATACTGAAGGTAACCTTTTCAAAAAATATTGATATTTATGTATTTACAGATATTAGAAATAAATAATATTGTGTCGGTTCGGTTAAGCGTAAAAATGGTAGCTAACAATGCTTTAAAAAATGTTAAGTTAGTAAGTACTTTAACTTATCACCATGTACGATTTTTCTAGAAGATAAGACACACACTTATATTTAATTGCTGGTATTTGTGTTAAATAGTAGGTAGGTTCAGTTCTATGCTAACAAAATCTAGGCAGTAGGTGCACCTGTCAGGTACGCTAGCAAGTGAGTACAGCAATTAGCTAAGTACGAGTCGGATTTAGTAACAGCGCAGGGTTGTCCCTGGAGGGCTGTACTGGGGTTGGGGTACACTTTAGGTACAGAGCCCGCGGCTGCCTCCGCGCCGCCCGCTCGCCGCCGAGCGCCCCAGTCTAGCGGCGGCTCCGCACTGCGACGGACATGTTCTTAAATACAACTCTCTCTCGCCTCTCCCGCGCTACCCTACCGAATTATTAACAAAGACAACAAACAACACTAGTGAAACAATACCACGTTAAGTGAGTGATCTTGTGAGCTAGAAGAATTCATCTTTTTATTTCTTCTTTGGCGCAGTTTTCTGGACACAGGTAAGAAATCAATTTTATATAGGTACATTTTATTCATAATTTTGGTGTTCATTTTATATTGATTTACTTGTGATATATGTGATTGGTATAATAAGTAGCATTAGATCAATATTGCAACAGTTTACCCGCGTGGAACGTTCGAGTTTCGTTTTGTCGCTTTTTTCTGCCCCTCAAGGCACGCAATGCTTTTACCGGCTATTCCGAATCGAAATTCCGATCTTTATTCTTCGACATATCTAAGTGAAACATCTACTTTTATTTATTATCCTTCTAAATTGCTGAATGATTAAAGTGCGCGATTTATATTTTCGTTCTTTCTAGCCGTCTTCGCTTATAATTATTTCTAACTCACAAATTCCAGTCCATTTCTCAACATTCACAAAGAGCATCAATCAAATGCCTCAAATGTACAATTAAGGCTCCATTAATAATGATCATCTAGCTGTGACCGTTGGAGGAAGTCCGTGTTCAAATCCCACTTGTAAGTAGATAGATATAGGTAGGTACGTACTATAGGTAGGTTCATTTTATCTCTTGGAAGAGGACCTCCTAACACGTTTCTTGAGAACCGGTTCAATCGACTACATGGATACGTATGGCTTATGCAATCGTTTCAAACTAATCGACGGATCGAACCAATACTCCAGGAACAAGCTTCGAAGCCTTATGATGGCTTTACAATATGCTTTCAACAGAGCTTGTTACTATACTCTTAAGTACTTATAGTTGTTGACTTCAGAATTTGTTGATGATTGTACCTCTGCGATATCATAGAACTCTGGTTAATCACGAAAGGTGTAAAAAGGGTGGTTATGTGATACTTATTCATTACTAAATGTGTTTGCACTTGAACAGGCTTCTCTTAATACTTATTAGATCTTATGAGATATAATCCGCTTATGTACTAGCACAATTAAAATTATACCCGCTATATGCTAGCTAAGTAATATACAATATTAATGCAACGATGCAGAATTTTTAGTCATACTTACGATTGATAAATCATAACCGTAAGTATGACTTAAAATTAAACAAACAGATACAAATACATATTAGAGATAATAGGATTAACGAACGACATAAATTATATACTTACGTATATCAAATATAATGATTGTCTGTTTGTCTAAACCTATATTAATTAAAAAGTAATAGCTATATTAACACACAGACAACAATCCGAAATGTTAAAATAATATTATAATAAATTGATAACAATTAAAGAAGCCTTGAACTCAACAATGACGTTCATTTTAATTTTAATGATACCCGAGATGAGGCTACAATTTATCTTTCTTAGATACCTTTACTTAATAACTATTATAATACTACTATAATTACCTTAAGTAAGGTAATTATTTTTATTTTGTTACTTAGAATATAACATACGTAGGTCTAACTTACCATTGAAGTTTTTAAACTAACTATCTGTCTTTGTAAACCTGAATCAACGTGAAGTTAGTTGTTTGTTACTCTATCATTTAAGATAGTTTTAAAAACAACTGGAAAAGAGCTATCACCAATCGACCAATCATTTACAATAGAATACATATCTATACCTAAGTAGGGTGAAAAACTAAATTATACTTGCAAGATCAATCAAATAGTAAGATATACATAGGTAACCAAGCAATCAGAGAAGATGCAGAATTGCCGACTGTTTGTAATATCGAGCAATTTAAGCGGAACATGTCGCGTTCTGGGCAAATAATACGAAGAATGTACGTAGGTAAAAACTCGCAGCTGCATGATGTTTGTACTGATACAATCGCATCACACACGCCACAGCGACAATGCATTCTCATTGTTGCCAAATTCAAAAGCAAGCTCGAGGGATTCCGGGAAACATCCACGCCGGTTGCACATAAAATACACAATGTAGATTGAGGTATAGATGCAACACGGTGTACGAAATTGCATTCCGGATTAACGCATTGTCAAATTGTACCATTTTTGCCAAACATGTCGCTAGCCGCATCAATGGATGTTATCTATATGCAACTCGTGGTTAAATATGATTTTAAATTCTGTCAGTAAATAAATGAAAGTTATCAGCAATTCAATGCCCATTTAGAATTCAGTGATCGAGATAGCGAAATAAAATATACTTATAGCTATAGAAACTAAATATATTACTCGACACATTGCATTCATCCCAGCTTTTTGCCACAACTAAAGTGCTCCATTTATTTTTGCCTGTTGTTCGTACTCTATAGCTACGAGTACGTTCATTCAATTACTTTCAGCTATAGATGTATATCGTCATGAACGAAGTAAAAGTAAACAAAGCAACAGTATCGAATGCCTGAACCCTCGTGGGTCAGGCCGTCGCGACTCCGACCAATTGGCGACATCGTATCGATTGCCACTCCGCCGACGTCACGCGGGCATTCACAAATTGAAGAAGTACCTATATGGAAATAAGTAGGTGTTCAATGTTTATCCAGAATGCTACGACCAGCATTGTGTTAGAGCTCGTTACGTAGCAAACCAGACTAGCACTGGAGGAGACTAAATTGCCTCCGCTCGTGTCTCCGAGATGGCCATTTCCGCTCGTCCTACCGCACCGCTACTTATGCATAACGTCCTCTCTCCTAGTTTACATCTTCTGTCATCATAGCTAGAACACAAACTGGTATAGCCTCCATATAAGGTCATAAATTATGCGGATCTGACTGGTTCTCAGAATTATGAATGTTACGGAAATTAGAATTTGATTAGCGGCTTTAACACAGCCATAACTTTAACGTTACGACATATTTAACGGGTAGTTGTCGAGTATCAATTAGGATTAAATTTTAACTTACGTTTATTTCCAAGTGAATGTGGTTGCTCAGTCGGAATTCATTAAAGGGCGATATTAATTCTAGTTTAATATTGTCGTGGCGCCCTCGGGTTATGGAATTTAAAGGCGTATAAATCCGAGCACCCCAGCAGCCGAGCACCGCTGGCCTAGTTAAATGTGCAGTCGAGGCTGCGGATACATTTTCGCGACGCAATAAATAGGCGCGATGTCGGCTGGAAAATTGCGTCAATTTTTAGGGCGGGTCCACCCCCCGGAAACATAATCAGCTAAATAGCCAAGACAAGGAAAGTTTTGGAACTCGTGCCGCGTTTACAAGAAAAGTGGCTGTTTGGGGACTACGAACTAGGGTGTACTTAATTTGTAACTTGTACAGATTTGTGGAATAAAATTAAACTTTCTGGAAATAAATGAAAATTTAATCGAATCACCGAAAAGAACATCTTTTCCGGCTGGTTTGGCTGACCAGAATTCTGTGTGTAATACAATAATAAGTTTTTCTACGCCCAGATAAGACTGGGTAATCACTGTTCCCAGACTAGGTAATGGCGCACACATTAGAAAATTGCTCGTATACGTTTGCGTGGTAGAACCAGACGACTCAATCGATGCACTTTTCTTTTCTTGGAAAATTTCTTCAACACCTGTTTTGTGACTGATTCGCTTGGCAACACTGCTCGACGCGACATTCGCCACGGTGGAAAAGTAGACAAAGCGAATAAGGAAAAAATGTAAATTGGATCGCTTTGCGCGGGCCAACTTCAGCTCAACGGAAAGCTATTTTGCTGAGGTGTAGATAACATTACTCGTACATTTGCACTTTAATGTATAGGTGAACCGCGAGACTTGACTTTAAAAGAATCAAATAGATAAATTTGCAGCTGCACATAAAATAAATGCATTAGTGTCTAACTAAGCTGATGTGTTCTGGTAAGATATCGTTTGTAGCTAGTCTAGAAACTTGTATCCATAAAGTCCATTTGTCGTGGACTTTCCTAAATAAGGCTTTAACATTACACCGTCTTAATCAATACGAGGGACACAGGTTAACTAGCCGTAACCTCATCTCCAGGTCTAGATAGACGCAATGCACGTAACGGGGTCACCGCCCACCCCCCTTGGGTACAATGAGAAAAGCTTTTTGTAATTTGGCCCCGCTACATCTTCTAACATTGTGACACGCGCGTCATCGTCTCTTCATGTTACGCGCGAATTGCCTTTTTCGTGTCAAAATGTGATACTTTGATACTTTACGGGGTCGTAACCGACTTGAACCCCTCTAATATTTTGTTCGGTGTCAGTGACAATCTTTTAGCAGTGCTTGATAGGGAACCATCTATGAAATAAGTGAACAGGTTTCTTCTAGGCAACTCTTTCTTCTCTAACTTTATGGTAACTTCTCAAGTAAGGTGGAGTTAAATGCGAACTCAGCATAATCAAAAACTAATGAAAATGTTTACAAACTGTACCCTATGTAAGACAAAAGTTACGAAACAAAGTATGCACCAACAATGTTTACATCACGTCAATATCGAGGCAATTAAAAGATAAAACGTCTGAATAATGTCCAATGACAAAATAATCAGCGAGGTCACGACACTAACGAAGGGCTTAGGGTCTAGCTGTGGAAGTGTTTGATAAGGGCCTCTAAGGTACCTTTATATAAGCAAAGTCAGAGACAGAGGTATAAAGACACGGTTCGAGCCCGTTACAGACAATAATACTCGTACATCCATATCGGAAGTAACACACAGTCTCCATAAATTGGATAATCCGTGTTTTGAAGGAGTTCCTGTTTTGATGGACTGGTTACGGTCGGGTCAAGCCAATTGGTCAGTCTGTTCCTTAATGAGCAAAAGTCTAGAAGTTTTTTTTACAAACGGTGTTCTTTCCTCCTCACCAGATGGAAAGGGACGATGAAGTCAAAGATATCTTTGGGTTTTTGAGCAGAGCTCTATTCACTTTTTTAACCAATTTAAAATAAGGGAGGTAGTAGTTGTTTCTGGCGGGAGGCTGTATTCAGCCCCACCACGCAACAAGCGCACTTCTCGACATCTTACACACAAATACAAATACTAACATATGCATATTAAAAAAGTTACTTGTGCCCATGACTTGTTTGTTGTCGGTCTTAAAGATTAATTAAAATCACATTCTCTTATAACTATTGCAATGTAATTGAAGTCATAATTATAATTTTAATTCTATTAATAATGTATTCATTCTATTATAACCTAATGAAATATTTCAAATTACTAATAATAAATATATATAGGCTAGAACATAAACATAAGTATGTAATTATTATAATCGTCATTCTGTATTGTGTTGTTTAGATAGATATACCTACTCTCCTAATAATATTATTTTCAACGGAAGAACCCTGGCTACTGCAACACAGGGAATCCTACAGCAGTAGTCAGGACACACTATGTAAATATTCTGTGCAGCCTAAATTAAATTGTATTAATTGTATTAATGTAAAAATTTGTATATTTGGCATAATAAACGATTATTATTATTATTATTATCTGGAGTAGGTGTGAAAGGCCAGGTACTCTCCGAAGTCCCTCCGAAGGCGAGTTGGTATTCGTATGCAGGCCGCGTTGCGCCGGATCGATACGCGCCCGCGCGACGCCGCCCTCCACTCCACACAACACTGCGACCACCGGAGCCAAACTCTGCAAATATACTTCATGTACTTGCCCGACTTTATTAAATTCTTCCCGTCACACTTTCTTATTTTGATAACGCTAGGGAAGAACAGCTGTGGTTTAACTTGGTTATTTGGAGCTGTGTGGCGCTTTTATCACGAGTGATGAAGCAAATGGTCAATTGACGTTGTGAAATAAATGCTTCGTATGATTTTCTACTATTTACTCGTGACTCACATTTGTACATATAATATCATTGCACATGAGTATCAATTTGAATAATGAGTCTAATCAATTACAAAACAAATATTTTGATATTGGATTCACCTACCTCGATGTATGACCGTGCTGCACTCACCTAGCCGGTTATTTTCTAGGATGGTATGAATATGTTCATAACATTATGGGTACTAGCGAGCTGCTATTTACATTGCTATCTACAAGCACCTCTTACCGCGTTCCGTGGCATTACGGTAAGAGGGTGTTATTATGCACCCATTTACCCGCCCTGGTCGTAAGACTAAGTGGAAACTGGTACAAACTACCATGTGATTATATTCAGGAAATATCTAAGAAAGTATTCCTCAGAGCATCACACACATCTAAATAGATATCTATAGCATTAAGCACACAATATTTACTGATCTTAGATAACGAAGAACTAAACCAAAATGTCATAGAAAAGATCAGAGAAAAAAATTTTTAAAAGTAATAATACCATCTCGAAGCAGCCCGATAACGCTAATTAAATACTGTCATGAATTTATTTTCAACTGACAAGACCTCATTTGCAATTATAATAGCGGATCAACGCAGCGTAATTTCGCGAGCGGAGTGTTTTCAAGATAAGGCGATGACATCATCGGCTCCAGCGACCAAGGGAGAGCATAAAAAGCGCTTGTACAGTGAAGTGAGACTTTGGCCAACCAGAGCGAGCGAGCGGGCCGCCCGGCGCGCCCGGCCGGTGACCGCGCGGCCCTGATCTTGGAGCAGCGCTGGTGACCTTCTCACCGAACACTTGTACAAAACGCCTCAAATAACACTTATTACCTCAACTATTTATTTTATCACGTAGGCGTATCTGACATGTCAATTCATAACTTCCCAAATATGTATGTAAATTGCGCGTATAACGTTTGTATTAGAACCTTAACCTTGATTACGAGGGCCCGCAATCTTGATTTGATTTATTCATCGCCATTTAGAGGAAAACGACTTGTTTATAATTAATCACGTAATAAATCGCGTGGGATTTCATTGCCATGGGTCTCGTAATATTATGTCATACTTAGTCGTTAATGGTTTATTGTAGGCGGTAAATATCTAAGTACTTTGCCAGTACACGCATATCCACCTTCGACCACTGAGTGAGCAGGATTCACTTCAGGCTACCTGATGGGTAAATGGTGGCTAGATAGTTAATGTAGAAAAACATCTAGCTATAAAATAGATACACATAATATATAAAGCTAAGAAAAGCCACAAGACCCTCCTCTTTGCGCTCCCTTCTTGACATAGACTGTACTAACTGTTTACTAATAGCTTAATGCACTTCCAATGCCTGTCTGTCGGATATCAGGGGGAGAGCCGGGAACTTTCCGTTAGATATTGCATATTATTACATGCATTTATATTCCACAGGAACATTATTTTAAATTAATAACTATTAAGTTCTGATCCAGATTTGAGATAATCATAGTGAAAATGAAAAATAAGTTGTCCTAATTTAAATATGTAAATGAACACCGCGTGGGTTTCCTACCACCCAATATGGAGAAGTTAATATGCAGGAATGACTTTCTATTGTGATCTATTTATGAGGCGTCGTGGCTGGATAGCAATTGAGTCTTCGCGTTGATCAAACTAGAGATAATGAACATGTAGTGTGATTATCATAATTGAACCATTATTTCTTCACGCATAAAAAGTCTATCAAACATTGTTTTATTCCTACGGAGGATGATTATTAAAAATAAACAATACAATATTGTAGGCAAGATACTAACTAGTAAAGTATAATGTGCTTTTAGTTCATTCGCATGAAAGCTAAACCACAATACGAGGCATATCTGTCTACATATCAATAAATCAGGGCGAGAATGGGAATAAAACGTATCGTCATAATTTCATTTCGTTGTCGCACTAACTATAGCAACAATGAACACCTCATTGCCCTGCCTCTTCTTCAATGAGTTCTTATTTTCATAGTTAACAACTCAGAACTTTATTGCATTTGGTAATATTGGCTATGAAGTTAGTTTAGCTGAATAACCCGCATCATACATATGCAGTGTTCCTATACTGCACATACTGCGAGCTGCATTATTTATGGCAACATCGACTATTTATCACAGTTATGTGAGTATGCTCGCAAATTGCTCGGAGAGATAACCGCAGGGGTCCCCATCGCATGTGTCATCGCTTCATTCACTAAATCACTGAGTTCATCAGCAATTTGTATTGTGGCGTTATTAGGACTGTATTTTCTGTATTTCTCCGGCTGTAGTTTGGCGAGCAGATATTAAATCCATTAAACTCTTAAATCGACCGGGAACAGTTAAACGCTCGACCCGAAGAGTCTCGTGCTCATATACCTGGATGCGTTTCTTTATTGCTTGTTTTTTTTTGTATCCCGGCCATTGCTCCCCATTTCGGACGACCCTTTGGCCGAACAATGATTAGAGAGGGGAGCGAGGTGCAGCTGCTCTTTTTCTTTTCAAGTGAAGTCTTGTTACGGAATAAGGAAGTCACTGGGTTGCAAAATGCGGCCAATTTTGATGTCTTTGAAGATTTGAAGAAAACAAAATTGAACGGCGAATTTTATTTGTTTGTCTCAACTTTGAGGGGGGGAATGAAGCTAGCAGTCTGTGATTGGAATTTTTTTTAAATGAGCTTATAACGGATTCAGTATTCCCCAATTTCGGTGTTTTATTGCTTAAGCACCGAAATTGGGGAATACTGAAAGCGAGAAGTCAAATCAAAATAAACATGAAAAATCTTAACCAATTTAAATTTTTCACTGAGTAAATTAGCATGGACAATTGGAAACTCAATAAACCACTGACAAGCTGAGCACACCGCCCGAGTTAGAAAGTTGATCCAGACGGATAGCAGACAGAAAAAGTCGTCGAGACGCATCTCAAGCCAAAGAGATGATGCAATGCAACGAGAAAAGCAATGCGGTCGCGTTCTATGTTCAACTTTTTCCCGAGGCGCCAGAACATACGGACGGACGGCGCGACGCTACATAGTTTCTACAACACAAATACGTGTAATTTACCTGTCTACAAGTTCTACAGCCGACAGGCAAGTCAAGACACACCATGCTTGTTAAAGAAATCGTGAGCAAACCTAAAAGGTAAATGTTGTTTTTGCTCCGCGACAGAACGTGATGTTTCCCTCTATTTTGTATGAAGCTGTATGGAGGTGGGTGGAGTTCATGGCCAACGGAACAATCGATGGATTTGCGAGAGGGGGGCTCCGGTGGCTGGGACACAAAACAACCTTGACCAAACATTGATTTTGAAATAGCCGCTAGCAATTTTAAATTTGTTTACTGTCTCTCAGACCGGCGCCAACGTATAAAAATAGTTGAACTACTAATACATTTCACTCGGAATGACTCTGATAAAGCAAAGCAACAACCGACCAGACAATTTATGTACAACCAGCGGGGGACAATAGGATTGGATAAAACGGATGAAAGAGCTGAACGTAGAGAAATGGGACTAAATTAATCTCTTCCGTAGTGTTAGCTCAAGGGAGACTAGGCTGCGGGATATAACGGGAAATTGCGTTTGTGGGGGAAACAGGTGCCAGTTGAAACTTTGCCCTTTTTATAGACAATGCTAGATTGTGCTTTAGTTGCTGATTTATAATGGGTTCTATACACAGATAACAGTTAGATAAACGCCAGTACGGGAAAGCTACAGAAAACAAAAGCTAAAAAAAAACTAATAACAGTTAGTTCTGTAGCGTTGAATCTGAATACATAAAATTGCGGTTATGGTCAAGGTGTCAAAGAGGTGTAATTAAGTAGCCTCATTAGTAATGAAGCGCGGTAATATTAATTAGTTGCATTGAACCAACAAGCGGTTACAGCGGTCAGGCGCCGGGAAATTAAATCAACTCGTGGCGACGCTACTTAAGAAGCCCTTAATTAACGAGAAAATTAAAGACGACAAAAACTATGGATTTCTATAAATATGATTATAATATCTAAGACCAGTCAGAAGTAATACCTACCTAAAGCTTAACTTAAAAGCTGTAGAAATTTCTATAGTGTATTTTAAATAAATGACACAAGCAATACTACGTTAATTTGCATGAGAGTGGCCAATTCTGGTGTCAAAAATTACAAACCACCTTAGAGGAACCAAACCACCTCTGATATGGATTACCAATTGTTATACAATTAATCAACAGATAGCGAAAAGGAAAGAAAATAGAAAGTAAATACTGTAAGACAGGAAGTAAAAAGGGACGCATTACATATTTGGGAACAGTTTGATTCAACACATCTCGATCATCGTGTAATTAATTAGTAACGAGGTAATGAGTCCGACGTTTTACTCCCTATATGGGACCTATAGGAAATCAACATGACAATGACAAAGAATAGAAATGGGCTGGTCTTAGCATAGGATTTGAAAGCACACGACGTACTTTTCAAAGGGACAAAAAAATATATCACATTTATACTTCATTCGGTACCCGTCTTTTCAATGACTCGTGCTAATTTCAATGTGTTTACTTATCATTTTCAATGCAAGTCCTGTCTTTTGTTGTGATATGTCTATGTAGGAAATTCGGAGGTGTCTCTTTGACATTCTTCGCACGAGCGAAGATGGCAGGTGCGGGAGTTACAATGTCGTCGGTAACGGCTAGTATCCGGCGCACGCGCCGTGGCGTGAACAAACTGTTATGGATCATTTAGTATCACATTACATCGAAAAAACATGTAAACAACACATAGGGCACGTGTAGGCTGAAACCTACAAAGTATCTCAATTCGACTTAACTGCTTCTGCTTTAATCGAATATATTTAGATATTTCATTATTTTTTTCAAAAGATCATTTTTGAATCTTTTTTCTTATAATATCGAGGGGTCTTTAGCAGAATTCTGTATTAAATAAGATTTACAGCCTCGATATATCGACTACGTCACTTATATGATGCACTACACCTACGATGTCTAATTTATTCTGATCGATTTATAATAGATCATAAAGTTGAACCTCAATAGGACCCGCAGCACTACATAATCCGGCTCTTATAGCCGATAATTTAATATCCGCCCAAAATATAATGTAAACTCACTTTTTTGGTCACACGTTATGGCCCTCACAATGACCTTTAATGACAAGCTTGCCGTAGGCTTTCTATTAAATTTCATTGGGAAGAAGTTTTGATACAGTGTACAAACATGTTTTTTTCAGGTTATTTTTGTACAACATAAGCAAGTACAGTCTTTTTCTACTGTAGGCTATAGGTATACTCCATTGTAGGCTCTGACATTGATGAGAGTCAAATCAGTTGAGTCAATTGATTTACCCGTAGATTGCCCAGTTGGGTTTTCATTTCGAATAAGTAAACATAATTAGTTAATTATGTTTGCTTATTCGAAATGAAAGCCAATTGAATGATATTCATCTCCACATGATCATGTTCCAAATTAGCACATGAGAAGGTGTTTCAAAGGCAGCCTAACGGGACTGTTTGATAAATGGACGGGTGTAGCTCATAGAGACCGGACCGAGCAGCCCTATGATTGATGGCGTGACGAAAGTGATCCATGAGCCGATGTAAATTCAGTCTGTAAACATATCAGCAATGCAGACAAATACGTACATGGTTGCTACGGAAAATTCCGACACGACAGCTTTAGTTCAACAGTAGACCGTTTCGCAACAATCGTCCATAAAATAACGTACATTCGCAATGCGTGAAGACAACCAGACCAGAAACAAACCGTCGATATGGGCTCATTAATAAACATTTTCGTGATAATAAAATGTAAAGTTTGGCGAGCTTAGCATTGGCGGCGGATTATGTGGTACTGGTTCTGGGTTGTCGGTTCCAATTATGTAGAACAAAACGCAAAGGTAAATTAAATTTGCGGTTAAGCTGGTTATGTATACCTACTTGCAGCTAGACGTCTTTCGGCAAAATATAGGCGATTGCGTAATACGTAACTCAAGGGCAAGTCTTTATTCCCTTGTTGGAAGGACGTCGGGCTCGTTCCCGTCCAAGGTTGCAGGAAGGTCTCGTGGAGCCCGGGGCGGCTGTCCTTGGCTGCCAGGGAGACACCCCCTCCCCCAGCCCCCGCCTGCTCGCTATATTTAGATTTTTAATTAAACTGAAATTTTCTTGTCCACAAAGAGAGCATTATAATGTTTCGAGTATTTCAAAGAATGATCTTATTTGGTTATTATTTGAAATTTGAAAAGTATAAACCTCATCATTAAGGGAATGGAAGTCTAATGAATTAACACAAATAATGTATAAATATTAAACTACATTGAAATAAATCTGCTACGATTGTGGGAAAGAAATTTAATTTCCGGCAGGAACTAGTAGCAGGCTCTGTTTTAGGGCACAACGCATGCTTAAGGCATCTTTATATAGACACAGTATCGTATTTCCTTACTAACGAGCGATTCATTAGAAATGGATGGTTCATAAATTTCACAAACGCGATACTGGATGAAAACGTATAAAGCGTTAATCAATTTGTTTTGTCAGCGAGCGGACGTGTTAGTAAACGGGAGTCGTCACTCGGCAGAAGTTGAGCAAACACACAATCCATTTAGCGCCGGCTTAATGAGAACGTTCTCGCTACAGAGCACTCGTGAGCTCCGACTCGACTGTCGCTTGGCCCAGATCAAGGTTAATCGGATTGAGTTTGAATAGTAACGCGTGAAAAACTCAGTACAACCATTACGAGACGAGAATAACTTGTTCAGCGAACAATGCGGCAAAAGTAGCTGCATTACGCCCAACAATGGTGCAACGCTAAACGCAAAACAAGCAATCTGAGAACCTTCCATTAAGTATGCACAAAGGAATATAACTGACGAAGTATTGAGGCGGACAATGCGCCGGTAACGGGACCCGGCACTAATTATTGTGAACCGAGACCCAACTCTTCCGTTAACCAACAGTGACCGGGCTCTACGTTCTAAAAGCCGTACTTACTCAGAACGGCAAGAAAATACGAAGAAAACGTTTGAAGAATACAGATTCAAGAAACAACTTGAGGAATAGTAACGAAACATAAAATCACTCCACGTACAAGAGACACAAAAAATGTTACAATTTAAATTCCACAAAAGATCTGGAATATTCTGCTAAAAGCTTTTCTAGTATTCACCATCATGCTCCAGACGGCTGTGCACTAAACCATAACGGGGCACGATTTGGAATTTGTCCTGTCACGGTGAGACTCGAGTGTTGCTTTGATGGAATAGAACCATTTTATCTACAGTCAATGTAAAAAAAAAATGGAAAGGAACTTCACTATTATCAGACTTCGATGGCCACAATCCGTGCGAGATTCAGTCTAGATTCTAGATAGATAATGGTGCTAAGCTCAGAATAAACGTGATACAACTATACTAAAGATTTATCACAGTTTCTAGTCACGAACCTTAAACACAACACGTACATTTTATAAATGTTCTAAGATCGTATAATCGATATTGCATTGATAAAATATATGCGGCAATAAATAACTAAAAACAGTGTATTACATGGCTTACAATGTGTAGATAATTTCCACAAATTATTCTAGAAATTCGTATGTCTAAAACACATAAAATAGACAAAGAGAAAAACGAATAGCACTACGTCATGTTCTTAATGTTTCGACTAAAACTATTCTCTTGTAAAAATAAACTACTTACGATGCAAAGGATTTGTCAACTTGAAGATGTTCTTTATGTTTGTTGTTCAATTATACAAATTACGGCCAACTTTGCGACATTACTTTACTGACTTGAATACTAATCCAACGCGGTCACATTTGTAGTTCGTAATAAATATTAATACTGCCTTTCTTGAAAAATTAAGAAGATAAAAATCTTGAACGTATAGGATATTAAATTTTATCTGGATTGGGAGAGGTTAATTAGCGGTAATTGATTTCTTAAATCAATTTAGTTGCAAATTATACGTTGCAATTTTGAAGTTAGTACGTACCTACATAATATTTAAAGGTGCTACGATTCAACTTCGTCGAATCGAATAGTATGAGTGAAAAACGACAACATTTTATAATAATTAATCATGATTAATGTTCGAACTAAGTGATATCCAATCACAGAAACAGATAAACCGTTAAAATCAGCCATCACGTAAAAAAGCGGAAGCGTGAAACTCATGTCAAGTAGGTACTTACGTAGATGTTTACGTTTCAATAAAGGTTCGTGCCATAAGAAGCACTCGAGCTCTCCGCGACGATGTACAAACGAAGCTTAAAACTTGAGATAATGCAAACAAACCGAGATTGATTCCAAACAAGTTTTCGTCAGGTGCTTAGAACAACGAATATGTAGGTAATTGAATTGTTTGAAGAGATTAATGCAGAATTAAGAGGTTTTTAAATTGAAAATGTTGAAAGATGTCTCTAAAAGCGTATTGCCAAACTCGTTACGAATATGGAAATGTAAAATTAATGTTTAATTAATGTTTTGAAATTGTGTTACGAATAGAATAAGACAAACAGAAGCAATAATAACCTACGTATAAAATCGAGAGAATAATCTCCAAATCAGATGTCTAGATTCCAAAATGTAGATGTATTTATTTTGTGCAATTCCTTTCGTGAAGTGAAGCAGTCTCCAATGCAAGGCTTCAGAGGAGACATGTTGAACAAGCTCTCGTGTCACACGGCGCTCTCCACGCCACCGCACGTACAAGCCGCGCTCCTGTCGAGATCTCTCCAACCAACCGAGTGCAGTAAACTTTACCTTTGTTGCCACCACCATGTGGAGCTACTTCTTCTCATAATGACAACACACGAACCCTTTCAAAATGTTACTTAAGACACAAGACAGGCAACGGCATAAAGAACGCATTATTAATTAAAGAGGTCAGAAGTTTTCTAATAATAGAATTTACGAGCTTATATCAATCAAGGGAACGGAACAAATGTCGGGGTAGGTGAAATGATTTATTTGTTGGCTTTGATCGTAAAAAGGCACCACTCGAAGCTCGAGAGGGCAACCGCACGCTGCCTGCCGTCTAGTGCAATAAACTCGACAATTTTATTGTTATTGCTAGTTATAATAAAGCTCGTTATTATTACGTCAAGGCTCATACAGGCAGCGGTCCTCCTAAACGTTTGAATTTATTTTCTTTCTACACTCTTTGTTGTATGATAGGTTAGTTTTATCTGTGACCGTATATGGATGCCGAGAATCACAAACGATACGGATTTGGTCAGTCGAAATACTTTCGAAAGACGATCGATAATTGTGCCGAAACGTGAGGACTTAATCTTGTTACTTATAGATTTGTGCGTAGCTATGTTTAGAGAACTCAATACATAGGTACTGCTTGATTGCAGATATTTAATTTCAGTATATCGAGTAACGAATGCACTTGAAGTGTGACCCGTGTACTGCAAGTCTGCAACGCTGGGCAAGTAGGCACGCTCCAACGGTCATTCATTCCATCTCCTGTTACTTGATCTAAGTACGATAAAGTGAAAGGTCTAACGACCAAGAAATTAAACACTTCACTCTTTCAACACATATATCTTACAATTTGTAACAAGCGAATGGCTTACAAATATTTTTATACCCTTAAAACACTCCTATACCTGTACGATTTTATATTATATTCATTTACTTTAGCTGGAGTTATAATTAAGTGTACTACTTATTACTTGGAAACTTTAAAGTTATGCAGCATTTCAATCTCTTAGAATTGTAAGCAAACATGCCATGAATTAGTTACCTACATAACGACGTAAATGACTGCAAATGACTCGGCCTTGTAATGCAATCATTTCTAAGAATCGAGATGCTTGCCACTTTTATACAGAAAGCATAAAAAGTGAATAATTAAATGTATTATTGTCCCTTCCTTATCGTTTTTGCAAAAACGTGCGAGTAAGTTAGATTTAAACATCTGATATTTTTTTTCATGTGTTTCATTTCATACTAATCGAAGAAGAAAAGGAAATAAATCTTGAAGTACCAATACGTTAGTAGCAATCGGAATAGTTTATTAAACTCCATGACGTAAGGTTTATAGGTCAAGACGTATAGGTTATGGTATTCGTTTGGTCTATGTAAGTATTGTTAAACGCTTACAACTGATAACGATAAATTTAAAAAGGTGAGCAAATAAACTAAGCAAGAGAAACAATTCAGCCTACCAAGTTCTACGTATTCCAGATGGTACCTAGTTCCTACGTTCATTTGAAAAACTAATTTCCCGAATAGGATTCCGTGGCTGGCGAGCTGGCGAGTCGTTTGTCAACATAGGAAACACGAGCAAAAAGCCGAAGCCAACAGGTCGCCCGCATAATTGACGAGTTCTCTCTTTCACGAGCATTTTCTACATGCTCTTATTGGAAACTGGATGAAGGCCGTGCCACAACAACTAGCCTTCAAACGAGAACTGGGTCAAGTTTACACAGCGCAGCTTTGTATCTCACAGAGCCATTGTGCCAGATTAATTACAAAGACCCATGGATGAGTAGTTTGATAAACTAACGGCTATTCAGACTTCATCATTTTGTTCTATGGAGCGTGTTCTCTCATTAATGTGTCGAATGGCAATGGAAGAGTTCTCGTTCAACACTTGGATAAAATTATTATCGGACCCTCGAGTAAATCCATTCTGTCCACGGCCTAGACGGAGTTAATGGCTCTCACCACGTGGAATGCAGGGCTCTCGAACCCTTCCGCTGTTATTGCTTTCGTTAATGAATATTTAGAACCAAGTGCTACATTCTTCTCTGCATAAATTATTTTATCAAATAAACCTTTCGATAACTCCGTTCGACTCGACGGTGCAGTTTCAAGCGTTCTTGGCATATTTGTAGGGTGATAAGCTATTTTCCATTGTTAGTTTTGCGTGCAACTTGTGCGTTTATCAGAAATTTTATCTTTACTACGTGACTTTAGTTAGTTTGCGAGTGCATGTGTGCGTCCTACATGGTCTAAGTAAGGGTTAGAACAAGCAAGTGAGTGGTGAAATGGAGATGGCGCGATGACCGATGAGTCAGAGATGCGCTTGCGTTTATCGACCTGCCCCTACGACGGCGCCGTTATTATTGATATTGCACCCACGCCCACATAACCTCAAGTTTGCATACGAAACTTGAACTTTCGCATACTGACACTGCTTCACCCTGCTTTCTGTTTTAGTTCTGACTCAATTTTGTCTTAAATCCAATTGAATTATTCATCTTAATTCCTTATTATGAATTGAGATACCTACTGACTGAGTCACAGAAGCGATTGTAAAATGACGTCACCAAATGTGTGAGTAACGTAGTAGTAGGTAGTAGGTGGCTGTATCAGAGTGCGCGAGTTTTAAAATGAGTCATCATCCCTGCGATTGAATGCAATATGGTTATGGAAGTGCAAATAACAAAACGTACATATAAGCACGTATGCGGTGATGTGGCTTAATCCCCTGGTACGGAGCGGACCACTAACAGCATTGCATATGCAAACGACAAACTCTGTTCCGTCCCGTTCTTTGTTTGCTCAGCGTAAAAGTTTTTCATTGGGGGAACAAAAACTTAGTCCATCGGTAGTCATTTGAGGCGGGATAAAATGCCATTGTGATTTTGCGGTGCAAATATTTTGAGGAACTTTATTCTATTTTTTTTTAAGCCAAACGTACGTACGTAGTAGTACGTTAGAAACACAAAGAGTAGACGAAGTCATAAAGTCTGTCTGGAATTCCGGAGTGTAAGTAAGTACCGGTAATAAGTTAGTCTACCAGTCTCTGTGGAGCTATTTCCGACAAGGAACTTAATTAGTGAGATATGGCACAATGTTTAGGTACGTATCGTTCGACAGTTTGTTCAGCAAGAGAAGTTAGGCGGCAGTAATTAAGGCAGAGTTGGAAAGCACCCGGCCCATATTATATGTAAACGCAAAGTTAACATTCAACCCATATTATGAGCAAACTTTCACCCAAATATAACAGATATGTTCGTAAACACAATGTTATCGAAATTCCATTGCTAAGTGCAAAAGGTTTATATGTTTAACGTAAAGAGACAGAATTAACACATACGCGTGCCATAAAAAGAATTCAAATTCATAAAGTGCCCATAGCCGTTAATACAACTATAAATGGAATAACTGCAAATAGCCATGTTTAAATCAATACGATTTCTAAGCACGTATTCTAAAATAATATATCAAAACGTAATTATAAAGATGTCATGAAGTTGTTTGACATTGAGCTGAAAAGAATATCGATGAGTCTGGCGATAGAAGCGTATATTTAAACGAACAACCTCTTGACTTGATAAAATCAAACGGATACGGGTCACGAAAACGGATAACGCAAAAGAGAACATTTACATTTTCCTTGAGAGGTCTCGAACCCAAGTTGTTAGCAATAAATATGTAATGGTACCGCCCGAAATCGATTGCATCACCCAGAGGGGTGTTTTTATTACGGAGCCAGGTATGACATCAGCAGAAAATCGACTCGAATACTATGTATTGCATAATTTTAGGTTAGAATAGAGGGATCCCGACGTCATTAACATGATTACGAGTACATCAGTCTCGGTTACATTATTATATCTACAGGGGATTCCTACCGGTACAACTATCACTAAAAATAGCAAATTTTTATCGAATGTTTACATGAAATTCAAATATTTTGTAAATTTGAATTACACCCAATTGAATATTCATTAAATGAGCAAATATAATATGAAACAAACATAATATGAACACATAATATGATATAATGTGAACGAGGAAATATAATATGAACAGGCCAAAGATAAGTTAAGTTTGTTTCAAATAGAAATCTATCTCTCTATTATCTCTAAATCCTAAATAGTCGGTTACGGAGTAGGTAAATTTGAATATTATTTTACAGAAACGTGTCGGATCGTAGCTTAGGATTATCTGGGAACGAACCCATTTGAGTTTCCAACCAAATTGCTTTCTAATCGCTTATCGTTCGGGCCACCCGATGGAAACCTTGATACCAGCCAAGCGTTTAATGAAATATTTTTTCGGCGAGAAAATGCTTCAACATGGACATTCAATTACGGGTCGGAAGGTTAGGGACTGATGAGGGTATCGATGAAAATATTCGGTTGATACAAAAAGCAACAGAAACCCGGTGCCTACGTGTACCTATAAAAAAGTCTACAGTAACTTCCAAAAAAACACTTTATGTAGAAAACGAAACGGCTGTGATTCAGATTTAACTGTAATTGAAGACTAACTCCTAATAACCAATTCATGATGATAATTATCTGTCAGAGTCAATATTTTACTAAAGAACAACTCAATTTGATCATAGAGCTCTCGAGACCAAATGCCGAACTAACGAGCCCCTGAGGCTCTCCCCTATCCCATCCAAGGGTACTAAGGTCTTGAATAAATAAAACGCAATTAGACAAGAGCTGAACCATAAACACCCCTATGAAAGCTCGGGCAAAAATAAAAAACAAAAAATGTTATGAATCCTGCGCTTTCCCACATCAACACAGGGGAGGTGAGATTTACAATTTAGATGTAATACAATAAATTGAAATGAATATACGCGCTGGTAAACGGCTTTAAATTGCTTTAGTAGACGTGTTTACGCATGCGATTAAACACGATGGAACAAATGCGGTGTAATCGGTTCACGGGGTAACTTATAAATTGGAGTCGAACGTTCCGTATGCTCCTGTCTGCTAATCCAGAGGCTGTCGGGAGCTCCGGCCACGTGCGGGGCGTCGCCATGGCAACGGAGGAAACTACGCAGTTCCCACACCCCCTACAAGGGTCTGTATAACTTGGAATTTACTGCACTCCAAAATATAGAGGGCGGTTATTTATACCAGCTAAGTCCGAGTAATGTTATTACTGTAATAAATTGTAGAAATATAGCGCCAGTAATTTTGAGTCTTTCTACGAATGTAATTTAAAATAATGAATTGTCGGTTAAAAGGATTACTATTATAGTTAGATCTTATAACACATTTAAGTTTAATCTGTGGAAAGGGATTAATGTCTGGAGAATGAAATGATACGAAAACAAAATAAAGGCAATATTTCTCCTACATCCTCACCAAATCAGTGGCCCGTAATAATAACTGTAAGGCACAAAGGGGATGCGAGATTTTGGGAGCCAATTTGGGATTGGGCGCGTGGGGACTGTATGAACAACCATTTTATCGCTCGACAGAAGATACACGACATATTTTGTCCGGCAACAATGTCCGGTATAAAGACCCGATATTACTATCAAAGCAAATCAGCTGCCCAACAAAGAAAAAGGGTGAAACAATAAATACACCTTAAAATACAAACTTTTCTTTTCTACTATGTATAGAAAATGTAGCGAAGGTTTTTTAGTCAGACATAAAAGAGCCAAAAGCAAGGGAAAAGGTTAGACTATTGGGTCGTGCGTCCCTTGTCTATGTGGTTATTTGACCCCTGTCAAGGCGATGGTCTGTCCATCAGCCTCCCCTATCGTTATTGAGAATCCGGCTGTTTAGCAAATTGCAGCTAACCGAACGATATGAAAAGTTTATTATATCTACATGCACACACAACTTAGACACAACACTGATTAAGTATGTACTCGTATGTGCATGACGCATGTATAGGATTTCAATATCAATGTAAAAAGTACAAACTCCATCCATATAAAAGCAGAAAAAAATGGTGAAAGATACGAATACGGCAAAAATAGCGAGCCACAGAGGAGGAGAGAAACCCTATCTAACAAATAAACGTACGGTGAATGTGGCTAATGGTCCATTAACTAACGAACCGCCTGATGCCGTCCGGACGTCGGCGAAATCTCTAATGAAAGGAATTGGCCGATCGATCAAAATATTTCGACTCTCTTACGAGTTCATGAACTCTTTTATTATGCACTTGGTCTTTTCGTCTTACAAATTAAGTGCTTCCTGTGGACTTTGTAATTAAAGCGGAGACGTTGGAGACAAGAGGTGGTGTCTTGTTTCGATTCTCTTTGTTGGGTTACAATAGGTGCTTCGCTGGCGAAGGACGAATCAACACTGCATAACGAGTGCACTTTATTCGCAACACTTGTCTTAAATGGTTACATGGAACTTTCATTTCCTAATTCTAATGATAAGGAGCTAGAAGCATGAGTTTTAATCTCGTAGCCCGTTCGTAAAAATAGTATTCCAATTATATAATACATATTTATTTTTATTAAAATTTTCCACCAGATAATGCGATGACTTCTTGACAGATCGATTGATCGATTTGGGAAACTAATAAGTTAATCAGCTATATGACAAACACAAAAATCTATTATAGTTGCAAACGTACATTTTCTTCAAAAGTAGCTTAGCGACAAAAATCTAATCCACGATTAATTTACATTTTACATTTTAAACGTTACAAAAACTCGCTGTAAGTTGTAGAGGATTTCCTTTTCTAATTATCTTGTAACCGCAAATTAACGATCGCAATATAAATTACTTGCGGTCAATTCTCATTGACTAACTAAGCACTTGTTTTCATTGCCCTGTTGCGACTTAACTACGACATGTTTATAATTATTGTTTTCAAGATGGGTACTTGCGTCTATTTTTGTAACGATATCTTTCCGTGACTAATCGCCTTAGCAGCTGGATAAGTTGGAAGTAGCACTTTGCTTCAGCTGCTGTTCAAGAAAATACAAAAAAAAACTGCTCAAGTAGTCTAGTAGACAGATGCGCGGCTACTTCCGTTGCATCTAATTTGCTGGATCCAATTACCTTTTAACCAACTTAAACTCTACCATAGCCGTTCATAAATAAAATTATATGTATCTACTTGTATCAACTTCTACAAAAACTTTCATGAAGGTTAAATTGAAACCAATAACTGGACTCCATGACGTAGGTTTTACGCTTTAATTGGGGAACGCTATGGAGCAAACAAATTAAGAACAAGGTCTTTTCTTTTACGAGTGACAAAAATACATGTCATTCAAACAAGATTTTGATTTAGAAAAAAGCATTAAGTGTATTTATCTTGTTACAGATTGGTGACCGGACCACAACAACTTCAGTAAAACTGGCTGCGTTATTATAGCCTTTGGAATAAAGGTAATTATTAATTTATCTATTTGTGCCGTCATTCCTTACACTACTGCAGTATCGGCAAATGACGTAAGGTCATACTAGATATACGCATGAGGTAATCTGACATTCAAAAGTTTATAACGTAACGTAACCTATGCAAATTAAATAAGTTAATGTAAATTTTCTCGCGTACACGAAGACCATGACAGACAAACTGAGCTAATAAAATCATGCATATCGTGATCGTCCAGTTAAGCGGTTTTAGAGGTGACTGAAGCGTGGCGCACCCGCAAAAAACCCGTCGAAATTGTCGACTCAATGGAATATTTCGGTGATGTCGTCACCGGTCTAAAAATAGTTACGGCGCGGCACCAACAGCACGTTCTAGAGCCCACTATCATCCTGTCAGGACGAAGGATGGACATCACAATTGCTTTTCCCAACTAGTGCCTCTCCAATCTCGCGCAAATGATTGCGCAATGTGCATTGTGCGACTGATATTTTATCAGGACCCCCATCGCGGCGCAGTTTAGAAGATCAAAAGACTTCCTTTGCTGCATCATTTGGTAGTTATGTAGATGAGGTACTCTAAGAAGATGGTAGCAATGAAGTGATAACTAGTAGGTATTACTTACTAGTTTTATTGCCCCGGATGATATTGTAAAATGAACACGCAAACAACAATTTTAATTGAGAGCAAATTATGTGAATCAGTCTTTGAGACATCGGAAAAATCTAGAGGGTACAGATGCAGTGGAATTAGGCCAATGTGTCGTCAGTATATCATAAGTGCTATTACCGGCAATCAGTCGGCGACCTTGCCGCTCGTTGCGCGAATCGTGGGGAGGCGCAGATTGCCATCCTCCATTCCGGCATCCGCCTTTTGCACATCATTATACAATATCCCCGCGCAAATTATACGGACCAACGCGTAGATAGGGGACCAGATTACGAGCTACTGCATCAATTGCAGTTTGGCTAATTTAACAAAGAGGCTTTCCACGAGATAAGTAGAGGTAGGTACTGACTAATGCGTACACAACACATAATATTTTATGACGACAGGCTAATGGCCTGGAAGACGATTTCTGTGGAGACTGGAGTCTAAACAAACTAATACCAAACCATGTGAAAGAATATTTTAGTGCGAGTTGTAAAGCTCCAAGTGAGATGAGTATTTAACCGTTTTAAAAATCTCTTGCTTTATTATTTTACACAAAAAGTAAAACTGTTGTTTCAAAGTTCTTAACAAACAATTTGGTATGTGTATGTGTTAAAACAAATGTAGCGACACTTTTAAAGAGAAAGTCAAACAAAACTATTGGTCGGGACACGTGCACTCAAAAACTAGTTTCAGTCAAGTACCTACAAACAAACAAAGTCATTGGAATCCGAACAGTTTGTTTAGTCTAGGCTTCGCCATAAGTGTCTCACTCAACTGACTCATATGCAAGTAGTATCTGAGCAACAGCTTTAAGGTTTACAAAATTATGTTCAAATACAACAAGCAACACGTAAAAATAGATATATTGATGTTGCTAAATAACAATTTATCAATCCTTAGCACCTAGATATATAAATCAATATTCACTGATGATTGAATTGGTGCCATATTTTATTGCATTGCCAATGTAAGGCCGCACGTAGCGTTAATTGCAATGAAAGTTCGCACTAGCTGGAAACACGAAGCAGTTAACAGAGAAGCTTGTACAATTATTTCTATGATAAACGCTGGCGATTCTCCTCATTACTCCGCTGATTAATCATCGATGGCGAGCAAATTGCCGCCTCTCGCCGGGCAGGTGCGATGATACGGACTCTCCTCTTTATCCTGGAGGTGATAATTAGCCCCTCGCTCCTTGATTTATATTACAACTTTGTCTTCCGATATTATTGCGCAATTTATTGCTATTCGTATTTGAATTAGCAGGATTGGAAAGACTGGAATACAGAGTACAAGGTTAGGTGATAAAGGTAATAATAAAATGTATAAAATTTGAGCGTAACTTCATTGCATCCGTTGACTTTATTTGAGTTTAATTGAACTTTTGAAACTATAGTCTATGTAAGGATTAGAAACTGTATATATATGTTACAAGGTATTTGCGAGGTATTTATAAATGGATACGGTCGAGGTAAACTACTGGCTTTACAAAACACTTTACACTTCAAAGCTCTCCGCCATAATTGATGTTGCCATTAAGCCCATTCCAATACGAATTTGTAAATAATACCAAAACATTTCGGAAAATTATGAAACAAAATCCACAAATCAAGTCTACTACTCCAAACATCACGTTCTACTGGGAACAGTGAAATTGAGTTAAAACGGAAATTACAATACTGTGTTGTGGTTATTATTTGAATGGTGATTACGGCTATAGAAAACTTTACAATCACTGTCATGGCAAGCTTGTGACACCTCCAGCCGACACGGTTCACGCACGTAACGCCGCTGCACCGATGGTTTGATAAAAATGGCCCATCAGAACGGAAGCCACAACATCCATTCATTTACTAAAATTGGCGGAAGCTAACTGTACACTAGAAATGGAATGAAAAACTGCAGTATTATCAACACAATGATGTACACGGGTCGACTACCATTCTATCAGCGACCTCTATTACGTTACGACAGTAATAATGGAGTTAGAAGAGGCATTAACTTCGCAATATAGGGCGTGAGTAAACGATTGCGTGACTGACGTGGGCAAGTCATTCCCATTGCTGTGACACTCAGCAAGATACTACAGTTAGCTAGCTAATCGTTCAGCGTCATCGCGGTATCCAGCCAACTCACGATCTAAACTACGATATAACATGACAAATTAAATTCACTACATGGAAGTTCGCTGCTAGCGAACACGCGAAACATTTTAAAATGTCTTTAAACCTCATTGAAGCGCAGTCTACACAGATAAGCTCTTCCTGTCGTGGACGAGATAGTAAAAATGGGTAAGCAAAATGCAAGAATGTTTTATAACTCAACTTTTGTTTCACATAATGATAACTGGGGTAGTGCATGTGGTATGTTATGTTGCTATAAACCACATAATATGAGTTAGATGCAATAGGGTAAACAAAACGGATTAACAATCATTGAGCAATCATAAGCTAGGTAATTGTATTGTCAACGAAGTTTGTCGAGAACAATACAACTTGTCAGCAAGCAGAGACACGAGCCCGCATAGCATTCTATTGTTTTAAGAGGTTTGAAGAACACTTCCATGTGTACTGTTTGAGTCAGGCGCAGCTCTCGCCGCTCGGTCAACATCTTCATCATCACTTGTATAAACAATGGTGACATTTGACACCAAAATGTAATACAGCAAGATATCTGCTTCAATAATTGAGCTCAAAAGTGTGTATTAATCAAACATGTCTCAATTTATAATGATAGCACCGTTATCTTTCTTTCATCGACCGCTTGCGAAGATGGTAACGCGGAATAGGCACATTAGCGTTGTGAATATGTACATTAGTTCTTGGAATCGCGATAGAATCTCGGTGGCGCCATAATGTACGATGCGCATTGCGGTCGCATGGTTTTCACGCATGAGGTTGTTCCCACGGCATCAGCTGGTTCACGCGCGGGCGCGCGCACGCAGCGGCCCGCGACACCGGCGTCTCTTTACGCACCAAACGTAAAAACTGTCCGATTCTAAATTGGAATTCCAATTATTCAGACGGTCCGTTCAGTTCAATTCAACAAGAATGAAAGAGCGTTACGAAGATGAAATACTTGATTTACGAGAATGTACTC
Organism: Macaria liturata; assembly: GCA_964023185.1. NCBI lineage: Eukaryota > Metazoa > Arthropoda > Insecta > Lepidoptera > Geometridae > Macaria > Macaria liturata. The sequence goes on along the minus strand of OZ026818.1, from coordinate 3,273,760 downwards.
ACTGTACGTACAGTTATCTGTGACTGGAGCGCCAGAGACAACGGCGCCCTGGAGAGTGATTTGCAGTATCGCGTCGTAAAAAAAAATACCTACATCCTGCATTCAATGGAGCTACATTGAGAAGCGTAGCGTGCAAGTGCCGCATACCTACTGTCCACTTCCTGATAAAAGATGATTCGTAATGGATCTGACCCGATCCCTTCACTTTATCGCAGAATCTTCTAGTTCATTGACTTTGCGTAATTGAAGTGGCGTAGCTTCTTTAGCATCTTTTTCCGGTTCGTTATACCGAGATGTTTCGTCTATACTATGAATTTACTGTCATTGACATCGGCCATTGTAAAAGCAACACAGACGTAGTTGGAAATAACAGTACAAATATGGCACAAAAACATTTTTCGTGCCGTTATTTTACTGTAGCACTAACTACGCTGATACAGTTGGGACTTATTTATCAGATTTTATGTGTAACAAAAACAATGTCGGTTTTCACAAACATTTTTACAGCTAACCTCAAATGGGGCTATCCGTATCTGTAATCCGTAGCTTTAACAAATATCTACGATATTTTCCTGAATGCCTTTTCCGATAGTTTTAGGTGAACGGACAAAGCTTCAATTACAACAATGTGCAGCGGTCTAGAGAAAGGCAAAGGCGGCGCTCGTTTCATTAGCTCTCGAGATGAGGCGCTGTCTGATAACGAAGCTATTACCACGATAATTGCCTCCCGGTGCGGTGTTGTGGACCGCCTCCGACACTCGCCTTCACTGAGCTATTACTCACAGAACCGCAATGTCCCTAACCACATGTTGACGTGACAAATGCTGCACCTAAAAATAGACATAGATTGATGGCACGAGCGGAGAGCACTTGAGATAATTTATAACATTACTAGAAAACTACCGTTAGCGGTCTCATGTCGCGTCGCTTGAAGAATGCGTATGATTTGACAGATAGAATGACCACGACGTCTTGAATGCTAACTGCAGAGATAAAGCTCAGAATAAAACACAAAGTCACACAAGCGAGTCAAGCAAACAAATTGTTGACATGGCCATTTAGATAGGAACAAATACCACGGAACAGGTCCAATTTCGAACAGGTTAGCAAACTACGACCTTTTCGTAAGGTCTAATTGAGCGAGTTCGCCTTCTCTAACGGCACAGGTGCAGCGGTGGTAGTTGGTACCGAGCACGACACACTAACGACTGAGATTCTTCACCGTTACAATAATAACATCATCAATTTAATAGACGTACTTACGTATGGAGTACGGAACACTATTACAGTAGCACTAGCTTACAGTAATATAATATTGAATTAGTGCAATGTCCGCATGTAGTGGGACTACTGGGAGCCTCGAGCTGACGTTAACGGCATATTTGCATTGTAAGCGACAGCGTACAACCGGGTTAAAAGCTTAGTGCTGTCGCGCGACGTGACTGGTGCGTTCAGACAGGATAACAATGGTAAATTAGATTATATCCACAGATTAATATGACATAGGGAAAACCAAGCAATTGAAATTTTTTAAAATCTTACACTAGATGTTTGTGAGAAAGGGATGCAAAAAAAAACCAAGTGTAAACGATAAAAATAGATTAATAATCCAAATATACATACAAAAAGGCAGGTAGCCTTACCCCTTGCGCTTTGCTTGGTTCGTCTCGTCAGATAGATTTATTTTACAAAAATACAATCAAATATTAAAATGCATCAACTCGAGGGCTTAGATCGGCAATCGCTTATCTTTCAAAGCCCCTTGCAGTCGGCAGTAATCCGGTCTTGTATTGCATATAGGTAATGCGATTACTGTTCAAGTTGCTCGAGGCGCTTTCCTCTTTCAAAACACGTGTATTTCTTTCGAGTTAAGAATCCATATACATATTTTGAAAGAAATAAAATAGTATGTAATAAACTAATACTTATCTGGTTATAATAAGAATAACGGACATTTATTGAGACGCGAAACTTACCGCAAAAAGATAGAAGTCTTACGGCAATGTAAGTAAGTATTATTGTAACGTGTTTTTTTATTAATTTGAAGGTTTTAAAATCTTTGCCGAACATGGTGAATAAATTTACGATTTGTGAATTCAAATTGTTACAACAAGTATGAGTTATTATGATCAAGATAAATATGTAATCTCTGGAGCCTATAACATTATTATCAATGCCGACGGCGGTGATATGTCAGTTGGTCTCTGGAGCTTGAAAATAAACTGTCATCCTAAAGCTCTTTCTCTACAGATAATAATACACATACATCTCTTTGACACAGGAACTAAACATCTAACACCAAAGTACGTGAGAAGCTTTAGTCATTACGTAACGAACAAGGCATATTTCCCACGGTTAGAGATAGAATCTGAAAATAAATCAAATAAATTGAACATAATTTATTCAAATTCGTGATGTGTATCTCTTCATTTAGGCATTCTTGCAAATGCGCTTAGAAAACAACAATGTTTCTATTGGTTGTTTGTTTGCAGCCACGTTAGCAAATCTACCTCATCATAGTTGTATGTTGTGAGCATTTCATTGCAAAAGCAACTGAGCACTTAAGTAAGAAATTATTTTATCTAACTAATACGGTAATAACTATGACATTGGCGAAGACATACAGCCTTGCGGTCATTTAATACGTGAATTGCGATTAATAAAACATGTTCATGTAACTGACTACCTGTCCGTTGTATGTCCAACTACGCGTCCATTAATATTATGTGACCTTGGTGCAGTCACATTAGTCGTTGGACATCGTAAATTTTTATTACCAACTAACAACAATATCCACAGAAATTTATACAGCATCGCCTTTGTGGAATGATGTCATCTTGGCAAACACCGAATTTCGGACCAAAACATTGCCAAGTTTAAAGAAATTTAACAGCGGTGACCTAGTTAAACTCAATATTATTCCTTCTATACGTTTGCCAACTTTTGGAAGCGAAATATTTATGAAGCAAAGTTAAATTGCTTCCGTTAGTTTTGTACATTGACATATTTATATGGCGCACATATTGATACCTTTAACGTCGTAGATATACAACAGATATTGAAAATTACAAGACCATGAAAGAAATGGGAATAGAATTGCAGAAAACTAAAAACGAAGCAAAGAAAAGTGTGAGTCTAAACTAAAGCGTTCGAGTGAGAAAAGCAAGCGTCTGGTTTGTTTTCGATTCAGTGGCAAGCAGGGAACAAGTGGAAAACTCTGACGAGAGATTTCCTTGTTTTGTTTGAAGCTTGTTGTCTCCCCTCGCATCGAGTGTTATTCGTACACAAGTAGACGCGATGAAGGTATTGTGTTGGAGCCATTGTATGGGGAGTTTAAATCGAGTCATTAAAGCCTACCGCAGAGTAATTGTCTGTGTTTCCCTTCTACATGTTATCACTCCTTATTTCACAAGGGAGATCGGAATCATGTATGGAGCTTCATCAGCGGAAATAACATTAACGTCTATTGGATTTGCATGTGTTTGATTATGTTGCCTGCCATGTTTATTAGTTAAACTTAAGACAAATTTGTATCCCGATCATGACAAATAGGACCGTATGTTTATTTATTTATTTATTTTATAATGGCACACAGAACAGAATGTGTTCTAAAATACATATACATATTATGTAGATGATATCATTTTGGACAGTTATGTGTTGCAATCCAACAGGGTAGTACTTCTGTACTCAGAAAAAAATACAAGGCTGATCATAAGTAAGCACTAGTTACGAGTAATAGATTGTCAATGTTAGTCACAATCGCAATGTAATATGAGGGCTATCGAGAGAAAATCGGATAATCGATGGCGGGTGTCATATTGGCAGGCACACAAAGCTTGTTCGGCCTCGGTGCCTGCACACCCACAATGGGGTTTAACTCTCTCGGTCTGCGGCTGAGCCTGACGGAATGTGGGGAACAACGCGCGCCAACACGTCACTCTGTTCTCTACATACATAATATACATTGTATCAAACACACAATAGTGAAATTATAATCGAACAAAACTAGCACATTCCACAAGTGCATAGTTGGAATTCTTTTCCAATATATTTTATGAACCAAAACGAACTTTATAACCTTGGCTTGCGTTGAGTGCACAATTAAAATATTTGCGCGGAATGGGTAGCAGTTTTACACAGCAGTGGGGACACAAGTAACAAAAAAAAAATAATACTAAGGAATATGTATTCGTATATGCCATGACTAACATCCACATGTAGTTTACAATCCAATCCCTCTTTGAGAGCCGATTTATCGTCGCTCGATCTAATAACAGCCAAGTGGGGCGTCCGGATTTGTGTCACTTCAAATGCACCGTGTCAATCTCCAATTGAACTTATTAAATCTACTACAACGTGTGGCGTCGTAATCATGATTTATTCGTTATTTATAATTCCGTCATGTGCGTGGAATGGACGATCTATCGAAGTATTTCAATTACGTGTCATTTCTGATACGCGAGGGGATAAAATAACTTCAATATTGTCGTTATAAGTAAACTCCTGTTAAAATACAAATCAACACTTTTAATTGTAAGTCCATAAATTCTGCTGCATTGCGGAGGTGCAGTAGATATAGTAATGCGCAAAACACAAGCGTACACAATTAGCAAGGAAGACATGAAGTGTGATAATTTAGCTCAAAAATATGTATCAAGTGAGTAAGTGACTAAGAAAGATTCACATCGTTTGCAAACTGAGCATTACAGAAATGAGATAAAAATGTCAAAATGTGATACACCTGTATCACTGCACAAGACGTTCTTAGAATATGCCAGCAATATTTTCCCCATCCCGAAGCAAAGTAAACTTGGTTAAGTCAAAGGTTATTTATTTCCATATCGGCATCTCGCTTGCGGCAACACCGCTCAACGCGACCCACCTTCTTGGTAACTTTGTCAAGCAAAATGAGATTACATTTTGTGGAATCTTTTTCCGACCATTCCGCTGTTTTTCACGTTTTATGGTTAGGTTACGTGAAATCTTCTAGTTTTAATAACATTTTGATATTCGGCATTTTATCAAGTAGGTTATAAATGATAAAGTATTTTCAAGCTGCTATATTTTATCACTGTAAGTAACTTTTAGGCTAAGGGGACATTTTTGTAAAAAGCATGCAGTAATAGTAATAAAAAAGTCCCTTTCGTGATTTAAGAGTCAATGAATAAGATTTGTTTACGTTTTATATCCAATTAAACACGATATAAAGAGGAAAAATGGCCGCTCTAATCTCTGAATTCAGATCTAGATAAAATTGGGGCCACCCTCTATATTTATTTCACGTTTGGATTGTTGGGGTCCAAAAGCGCGACTACATTTACAATTTTTAGAAAACAATAGATTAAATAAAGCCGGAAGTGATTTATAATATCAAAATAGACATTTTACATGCACCCAAGAAACAAGAAGCTGAAAACATTTGAATTTCTATACTGAACACCAAATAGTAGGGCAGGCTCTATTTAATAGATACGAGTACTATTCACATTGGGCAAGCAATTGATTAGTAAATAGGTTAGTTCGTTGAATCGAAGCCACACACTTGAAAATTGTAAATGGCCTACTGATTTTATCCAGAAAAATTGCGCAATACGTGTATATTTACGTAACAATGCATCTGACAAAGTTTTGTGCAAAAGGGTGTTGTTAAACTAGATCACATGCCTTGTACAATATAAACGCATGTTACTGCTTATATTGATATCACGCTAGTTTTTTTAGTTCGCAGTCACTTCTAACAGATATTCTAGGAACAGTATTTAGATGTGTAAATGTGATACACAGCAGTACTAAACCTCATCACTGATACTTAAAAGAAACTTTAACTTTTACTTTCTTTGTTACAGAAAGAAAATGACGAAACCAAGAAGTTGTCAAAGCGGATGGTGGGTGGTGCTCCTGACGGCGACGCTGGCAGTACCGGCACTGGCTGAATCAGGCATCGGCTTGTACAACGCGAAACTGAAGCAGACAGTGACGTCAAGCACCCTGAAATGGTCCAACCCCAAGAAAGATGCTATGCAGAACTTTGTGCCGGGAGCTGAGTCAGAAGAAGGTAAACAAAGATTTATGTAAAGATTTAAAACAGATCAAAATAGTCGACCTATACATAAAGAAAATAAAAAAAAATTTCAGGACTTATCACACAGCGCCATCTAGCCCCATACATGTAACACTAAAATTGTTGTATTGCAAACCTTTTTAACTAGAACCCAGATAATTAAGATTTCCTATAAAATAACAAGTATACTAAAAATACATTACTTTCCAGGGCCCATATACATCTGCAGAGCTCGGCATCACGGTGACATGAAGCTAGGACAGCTGAAACCGGACTACTCATCATGCTCGGTTTTTGGAACCAAATACGACCTCTTCGAAGTACTTGAAAATAGTGAGAACGCATCATTGATCTACTGGGTACCCTGGCTGAAATTCCACCCGCGACCAAACGGAGCTGTCGTAGTAGATTCATCTTTTGATTCCATATTTATTGGACGGACAAAGGCGTTCGGTGGGAACTCGCACATTCTAGGAAGGATAGAATATGAAGGACCCACAGGCTTACTGAAAACTTATAACGATACTACAAACGAAATTGGAACGCAGAGCAGTGGCGAAGTTTTATTAGAAATTGAACCAGTCGGATATAAATTAGAAAATGTGGAACTGGACGCTAAAACTGAGCATGTTCGAATGGAGGATCCTCAAATAATAGATGAAAGAGTTTTGAGAAACGATGGTGATGAAGCTGCAACTGTTACTACTGAGATTCCATACACATTTGATTACACTCTTTCTTGGGGACACGGACATGGCATCGCCATTGGATTGAACACGTCAATAGAAATGGCCGATGGAACTCTGTTGCCTCCGATCCAGTGGGCTAATCCTTACTCAGAGACGGTCACTAAGATGTACAAACTGGAGAGATTTCTGGAGCCCGGAACCGCGTGTAACGTAACATTCAGGGGAAATATTACTGACAGGGATGTACAATACACCGCCAAATTAATAACTTATTATGACGGCAAAGATCCTCGTTCAAGGCAGATGAGAGGGCAACGTATAGAGAACACCAAAGAGGTGGAAGCCGTGTATGGCGAGATATACTTCGTTGGTAACAACAGCTTGGTGCCGACAACCACCACCACCACTACGACCACTACCACGACCACCACCACGCTCCCTCCGGAGACTGTGCCGCCGGCGCCTGAAGAGAACGAGATCCCCAGCGCCATCAAGAAGGGCGACGGATCCAATGAAGTGGACACGGGAGAGAACATGATGGGAGACAGCAGTGAAGGGCACGTCAAGGCGAACGCGGGCAAGGAAAACAACCTGAACCGCGCTGTGGTCGGCGGGCTGGGCAGCAACCCGCAGGCGGGCGGCGCTGCCACCATCAAGCTCACAGCGGCGCTACTCATCCCACTCCTCGCGCTTTTACTCTAAACATCGCAATAGTCGTCTACTGTACATAGAAAATGAAACTATATCACTAAAGTTTATGGTAGCTTCGTCGTTATGCATTTGGCAACTAAGCTTGACGCTGTTCGTTGTAACGTCGGCCGAGCGGAGTAAGATAACGCTCGGCGCAAATTTTGTACATAGTATTTTTGTTTCTTAACATTCCTGTTATGTGGTTTCATTCCAGTGTGTACATTGAAGAGCCAAATTGAATCGCATAACTGTAAATAGATATTTGTAAATAGCTACGAATACGGAAGTCGCAGAGCGGCGAGGGAATATGTCATTATCGATATACGACGAAGGATGACATCATAATGATAACGGGCGGAGTAAGATACTGTTACCAATGAAATCTTGTAATAACAAGTAGGACTTATATAGCAACAAACCATAACAAACTCCCGTATGTGATACTTTGAATAGATATCAAAATTGAAAACATTTTCTTGTCTAACGTTCGTTACCTTGAATGACGTTGTATGTACAAAACTAAGCCTAATAAATGAATGAGGTATTTGTAATTAATTAAACCAGCTTCAGTATTTGTTATATATCTCCATATTTTGATGATCTATTTCTCAATCGCTTCTAACATGATTCAGTTATAATTTATTTCCCTGTATTACCTGCGCTCAGTCAAAGAAAGCACACGATTAATTTATCGATATAAGTACCTCCTGTTTTATAGTATTTAGCCATTTTTGTTAGAGCTAGTTTTAAGTTGCAAGAGTTTAAATTCCAGAATGAAAAGATATTATTACTTTGTAAGTTTTTATTATCAGATGCCTAATTTATTTGTTTTATTGTTTTTATAGGTATACACTTTAGAATTAATTTAAATAATGTATGTAGTTAACTTGGAAACGGAATTACATTTAGATTGTAGAGTAGAGGTCAAATTTGTCGAGACACGAGTAAGTGGTTAAATTGGCTAATCAATTAATCAAATATTTTTGGACCCTCTGTTTGATAACTATTTGTAGACTGCTAATCTCGTACGTTACTAAAATATCATTATTATTAAATTAAAATGTCAAGTAACTACAGAATGCTTAGCTGTTTCTTGTCATCAATGTGTATAAAAAAGGATATTTTTGTATGAATTGATATCATTGTAAGTATTCCTCTTTAATCTGTATTGTTAAAGATCTTCACCGACATTTTCCTCTGTTTCTTATAAATTTACTAACTTCATTGAATGTAGGATTTAATCACATTTAAATTGTTCTCGTTAATTATATGCGGTAATAATGAATGTCCCACCTAGTGTACCATATTAGTAAGGCTATATATAGGGTTGCTGGTAAATAAAACTACATAAAACCTTTTAAGGATGGCTTTAAAACATCAAAACCTAGATCTATTTACACGAGTTTCGATATTAATGAAAAATAATATGCTCAGGGAAAACCGAAATTTACTTAGTGCAAGTCGAAATTTGTAGAAGAAAATGTTTCTGACATTTTGATGTATTATAATCCACCCTTAAAAGTTTTATCTAACTACCCGTAACGCTGTATAATTATTGTAAGCAAAATATAGTAGTTTCTTTGAGCTTTGAATATATTTTTTCACGGACAATTTAATATTAGAAATGTCGCAAATAAAAATAGATTCAATGCTGATTCTCTGTTAGTGTTTAGTGCAATGATAGTCCATACTAAAGTCTTAAACAATAAGCCTTTAATCAGCATTTATATTCTACAGAAATACCTAATAATGAAATTGTGCTTTGATCTTTTTGTTGGAACTGTAGGCAAATATTGTTAAGACAGATTCTATTGTTAATCGAAAATAATTGAACAGGCTCGAGTAGAGTGAATCTCAAGACGTCAATATTATTTTGCGAAGCATAATTGTGATGTCTTATGTAAGTTTTATTTGTTTTAAAATCATTAAAGTGTAAATGGAACATAATTTGTTTTGTTTTATTTTTCAGTGAGTTAGATATACATATCATGATAGCAACCAATAAACATAGTATAATTTCTAATTATACCTAATCTACTTATGTATAGGATAGGTAGTAACAGGTATGTACATATTTAAATATTTTATTAAAGTCAAGCAGATCCCCCAAAGCGTCATCCACAAATGAAGTAAACTTGTACAATATTTATTTATAAATGCATAATTCGTCCTTGTTCTTTGTCCTAATGAGTTTAATCGAAAAGTTTAAATAAAGAGTTTCTTTGTTTACCTAGAGGGTAAAACAAAGTAAGTTTTGTCGCCAGTTTTCGTAAGCCCATTGCGTGATATCTTGTGCGTGACGGTCAACTGACGCACGCTCTGTATCGTAACTAATTCGTCTGGTTTTTATTTCTTTCTCTATATAAATAACTTGTTAATGGTAAGTAATACGACGTAATAAAATAGTTTTAGAAGGACGATATAATACATAAGTGCCAATATCTTTGGTTCGCTAATTGATTCTTCATTAAACTGTCGCGAGCCGACGAAATTTTTTATGTGGCAGGCAGAGTTGATTATTCTTTAGCTATTTTTAAAGTCAAAGAACCAAAGTTGCAGTAATCATTTAATAGGATTTGCGTAAGCTTCCAGTTACTTAGTAAAAGTTAATTATTTATCAGATCACAGCTCCAGTCGATGATTTCGAAACTGCATTAATAAATCAATTCACATTGATGTTTTTAATTAAGTGACAGATGAATGTTTGATAAACTGCCGACGTTGCATTGGAATCGGACGAGAATCTCAGATAAGTAGGTTCGAGTTCCGTTAGACACCTGCCGCAATGTCTAGAATGTACCAATCAACAGACTTGGTGGAAATTAATGGCTAAGTAATTAATTACTGGCATAGATACGTAAGTACAAAATATCCAACTAAAAATTAGAACTACTAATTTCCTTATTTGTTTCAAATAAAATTCAATTTTAAATTAGGTACAGGTACTTACCTACTTAATATTTCTTTGTTCACACAAAACGCTCTCTTCTGAGTTCTGACTGGGATATGAAATGAGATGTGATTTTAACATTTCAATAAAAAATATAATTTAAACTTCGTACTGGATTCAGATGAAGCCATTTATAACTTGTTAAATAACGAAATTAAATTTAAAAACTAAGAGAAAGAAATAGTTTAGCAATGCAAGCCAAGGCAATAAAATGTCGCCGAGTACAAGCAAAAAACATAACGACGGCTATAAAAATATTGGCAAGTTGGGCGAAATTGTGTGAGCCATTAGACTGCATCAAGGGACAAGAGACAGCTATACTAGAGAGGAAATGGCAAGTAGGCGTGACCAGGCTGGCGAGGATATGTCCGTTGGACTTAATTTCATTAAAGAACTTATAATATAAAACGTTACAATCACTATCAAGTTCAGAGAAACAAACTTTATAATTGATAAGGTAGATAAGCCATAATAATTACGTGTCTAATTATCGGCGACAACTGTTGCAATACAAAATTAAACAGATGCCAGTTCTGTTAAAGTAAGTTCGTATGAGAGTGGCCAAGTCTGGTGTAAGAGTTTTTCGCCCTAAGGGCCTCGAACATGGCTTAACGACTGTAACAGGGGAACTAGACTAGGGGTGTCTGGCGACTATATGTCTAGGCTTATAAATAAACGACCGTTTAATTATATAACAGGGAGGTTTTGTGAAGTATTCGGTCGGTTACCTAGCTATTGTGGCAATTGTGGATCGATTGTATTAAAGATTTGACTTCTCGATAAGAAATCCCAGTCGCCGATGCTAGTTCGACTTACTTCACTCTTCTATGGACTGCATCGAGACCGGGACAGGGGAACTAGACTAGGGGTGTCTGGCGACTATATGTCTAGGCTTTTAAATAAACGACCCTGAATTATATAATAGGGAGGTTTTGTGAAGTATTCGATCTGTTACCTAGCTATTATGGCAATTGTGGATCGATTGTGTTGGAAGATTTGGAAGAAGCTATCTTTTTCCCCTCGAGATTGGAAAGATAAAGTAACCTAGGCAGATTTTAGGTCACCATGACATAGGCAGGTAAGATTACGTATTTCACACAAAACCTATTAGCTAGATTTCGTACAGTCGAAGTTACGGAAAATATATTTCTTTATTTAAAAAATGCGACACCTTTACACTTACACAGTCAAGCATTCAATCACGACCAGACAAACGATACGACTTGTTGGGTTAATTGAAGGTGAATCAACGTGCTGAAATACACTAAGTACAAATAAAACCTGTTCAAGATTTGTACCATAAAAAAACTATGAAGCTACAGCTATAGTTGACCTAACTCCACCAAAACTGTTCCTATGTCGACCGACCAGCACATACAATAAAAAGCCCAGGACGTTTGTTATGAGTCATCGTAAAGGAGAATTTGCTCATCGGAGCATCCCTCCTCGTTGAGGGTCGCGACCTTCAGAGGGTTCCACTCGATATACTGTTGGGATAACAATGCATGTCGATAGGGACCAGAATAGCTTGCAGTGTAAACAGGCCTTTCTGTTAATAGGTGGAGAAAGATGACTTCATTATCTTAATTGATAGTATAACGAAAATCAGCCTCTATTGACAAATAGACGATTAGTTTGTAACGTTTCAAGTTGTGTATTTTGTTTGTTAGATAGGGCATGCGAATTGCGTTATAGTAGGTACGTTTACCATTACTTAATACGCTTTTTACCAATTTCCTGACTAAACCAAGGTTGTTTATGGCAAGTACTTGTAAAAAGGTCAGTATAGTTACAATCCAAAAAAATATGGTCCTTTTATATGGGAATAACAAAGGCAACTAATCAGCTCGTGATATATACCTATATACTTAGGTAGTAATGTAAAGTGTACAATCTGTCGACACTCGTGCTGATCTTACTAAACTAGGCCCACAGTTAATTTTAGCATCAATCTTGTCATTAAAATAGTTGTCGCGCCCTGAAACAAGCCGTAATGAAACTTCATTACGCTAATTGCCACCACGCGTGTCTGAGATAAAGTTACATTTTCAATTAGTTAAGTCTAAGTAATGGTTAAAATATGAATTTTGCGGGTAAATTTTTGGATATATCGGCTGGTAAACAAATAAGTTTAGCTAGATTTTAATATAAGATTCCAGCGGTGTGTATACATACAATAAAGATCTAAGTTACGAGCTTCAGTAAGAAGAAATATAGAGCAAGGAAGGAGGATACTAGATTTATAAGTAAGTATATGAAAATACCGTGAGATACAAACATAAGCTTGAAATAGAATAGAAAATGTCATTGAGCGAACATCCACAAAGGTCAGCCACGGTACAGTAAACTGTGCCGTGTCTAAAACTCACGGCTATGGACCATCGCGCCGAGTATGTTATTTACCTTCGTGTATCGGTTTCAGCATACAAAGCTATGCTAATCCATGTGAATATACGCAGTGGATTATTTAGCGGGATGGTGTTTATTGATTCGCCTTGACATTTCGCACCTGAAATCCCGTGACGAGCTGACGCACAGTCAAATAACAAAGACATCGCTGAAAAAGTTTACGGTTATGACATTTTGTACAAATTCTACAGGGAGAAATACGAGACAGGTTGAAATAGGCTGGAAATGCCTTTTTTGATGGTGGTCCTCCTACCCAGAATGGTCGATAAAAAAACCATTCCCTGCTTCATGGGGCGAAGATGTGGAACAATTGCGAGAATACCGGCCAATATGGGGTCGTAAACCAACCGTAGTACCTAATGTCGTTAAGTTAGTAGGTATTAAAACACCTACAAATGCACATTTTTTTATACGTATGCCACGCTCTGAACTACAACAAAGGAGCTAGATTTTAAAGTATCAAAGATCATAAAGGAATGAACGAAAATATTTTAAAAGGGATCCCAAAAGTACGCAAAGGGTTATCGAAACGACTCCTCCATTCGAAAGAGTCGGAGGCAGGTGGTGGTAACGATCCGAAGTGATACGATTGTACTTTTAATATAAAAGTTGAGACTCGGCGGGAAAATATGGACTGTCAGGAAATAAAGAAGCAGGAAAACGGTTTGTGTGGAATGTCTTTTTGCTCATTGTATTACTAAATAACGGCAAAATCAGTCCTATTTTGCATAAAAAAACACCTACGTCTTACCTGTATGATTCGCTGACATGGAAATAAATCAAACGAAGGGTTATACAATATTTTGGTGTAGGTCCCAACACAATGCATAATTTACTTAGTGAGCATTGAATGAACCAGACTTTGGAGTTTGAGAAGGGTTCGGGACATTGAAAACTTGAAAAGTCAAATTAAATATTCGTGTAATCAGTTCTAAAGAACATTTTAGCTTTGAATTCAATAAATTATTTACGGACATTTCGTAAATTCTAAACGAATTACATTTGTTAAATATATACATTATGTAGATAAGTTGGCAAATTTGTATGTACTTACCTATGTAAATTATTTTTTTAAACTCTCATAATCTTGAAGATATACATAAGTCATAAAAAAAAGAAAACAAGCAACTTGCTACATTACTTACATTATTCATTTTTAGATTTTAAAAGGGGCAGGCTCCATTTATTGAAATACATATTCATATCTGCATAAAATTAAAAAGTGTCATCAGTCTCATAACGAGTAAGTAGTAAAACTCGTAAAGTGTGCGCTTACATGGATGTCTTCAGAGGAAGAAACAACGCGGGCTGTTTCTTTTAACCGGGGGCGTATTCAGCCCGCCTTTGTATGGAGATTCAAGGGAGTTACTGTAGACTACAACCAACATAGACGTGTTCTATCATTAATTAGTGAATAAATAAATAATTTGACCATTATCACGTTAACAATGGAAAAGTTAGATAGCGCGCAGATGGATTAGAATCTAAAAAGTATAATCACATATTTCTAAAATACATTAAATATAATAAGAAACACAAAACATTTAAAAATATGGAAGAAATATATGCATACAAAAGTTACAGAAGTGCCATAATATATCAACTACGGCGGTGGAGCTGTAGGCTAGGCTCTATTCACAGAAATATATATTCACTTATGTTTTGATTTATTTTTTCGCATTTCAATCAGATCAAGTTTTTTAACCGATTAAGTACGGTTTTGTTACATGTGGCTGCTTACATTAGTAGCCCCCATCTCGGGCGCTTTTCAAAGGTTCGTCCTGAGTCGCCGCCGGAGCCTGTAAAGCCTTTAGCTGTAGCCTTTAATTATTTCTCGCACGCAGTACGACAAGAAATGAGAGACATGTTCTAATTGCCCCTCAAGCACTTTGCACCATCAGGCTTATAATCCGCAACACGAGATAAGTTTCTCGTGGTTTTTGTCGATAACTCTATAGAGATGATTCTATATCTCTACATGGAGCCTCACAATATGACATTATGTTTTAGTATTTCGAACGTTAGAGTAGACAAATTACTCGGTAAAGTACCGTTTAAACTGTTACGTATATGTTATTTACAAACTTTGCCGTGAGACTAATTTCGTGTAAGAGCCTTTAAAAGTGTAAAACACGACCAAATTGAGAATCTTGATTTTCGAAAGTCAGTCAAAACAAACAAATTAAATTTTGGTTTTATTTTATTTTTGTAAAATTTGTGTACCCAATAATACGCGGTATAAATATAATCAGTTCCTGTATAATCTAGTAGCAAACACATACCGAGCCTATCCATGCGAGGTGTAAACGAAGTCTCCCCGAGATCCCGAGGGAAGCCCGCGGGTGACGTTTGTTTGCAAACGATAGCAATCCCGGCTCCGCGCGCACACGGTTAAACGTCCCTTTGATGTAAGTATTGGTACTTCACTTGAAAATGCTGATTAATTTCATGTTTTATAAAGTTATTTTTACTCTAATGCGTGCTGTTGAAGTTCTCTTATCAAAATTAAAGGTACCAAAAAAACCTATGTATGTAAAGTCAGTAAGTAATTTACACAATAATACATAAACGTCATAAACGTACGCAGATTTTGTGCTAAGATAATATTTGTCATACAAAAATATAGCAAAAATGATTGGGCTCGTCCGGGATTTGAACCCGGGACCTCTCGCACCCTAAGCGAAAATCATACCCCTAGACCAACGAGCCGGTTGAGAGACTGGCTCAAATTACCGAATACATTCTATTACTGTCTATTTTATAAATTTTCATATGCAATTGATTTGAAGAATAAGGTGACGTTAGCAGTTCAATCTCCGTGTTTGCAATAGGTAAATCATATTATTGTTAAATTCTACTTGATGTTTAATGAATGACTTAAAATGTAAGAATTTAATTCATTAATTTAAATTATTAAAAGGTTATGAAATAGTCGAATCACTGCAAGAATCATCAGTGCGGTGGCCGGTGAGTCAACCGCTGGCGCCAGTGGTCGCGGTCGGTACTTCACTCACGGAATACAGATAGCTGACAAGTGTAAAATTAAATGTTTTTCTCATTCTATGCAGTAGGTATGTTAATATACTACGGTGTTAATAAAACTGACCTACATCGTTGCCTATATTTACATTAATGGTTATAAATATACATATAGTTATAGTTTATTGTCGATATATAATATCCACAAAGAACTACAAAACTACTATTAGGTATCTTTCGTTAGACCACAACTTATGTGATAAATTCTTGATACTGAAGTCACAGAATAATTAATTATGGCACCATCAATAAAATCATAATAAGTATTGTAGTGCAAAACAATAGAAATAGGTAGACAAATAAGCATAAATAGAGCTGTTATATTAAACTGGTTAGATTAGAAGGCAAGAAGTAGGTAGGAAGGTACGTGATATCTCGTAATCCGTCCCTCGGTGTCCCTCAGGCGGTGTCAGTGGTGTCAGTGGGTCAGGCGTGCCTGGAGCTTGAATGCAAGAAATCCCGAGGGAATTATTGCGGACACTTAGGTACCTACTTGTACGTATATACCTAGCTAGTTATAGGTAACTCCACCTAAACGACAGAAGATACCTACTGTCTATTGTGAATTGTGATAAAAAGAAAGATCAGTAACAAAATCTTCGGAGTTACGATTGGGTCATAAAATTATTGATATTGCAATGAAATAAATAAGAGATTTTGAAAAGAAATGGCAAATAAAATAAGCAAAACACGGGCTCGTCCGGGATTTGAACCCGGGACCTCTCGCACCCAAAGCGAGAATCATACCCCTAGACCAACGAGCCGTACAGAGAGGCGTCAAATTTAGCCATGTATTTCCATGGCCTTGAAAAAAAGTTTTAGGCACGCGACGTTTGCTGATTATCAATTTTTTATATTATCCTGTAGTTACATACATGAAAACTAACATAGTTGACGGTAGTAAGAGCTCATTATATCACACAATCACTTCACTTTTCAACCAAACACTACCTACTATAATTAACACAGCCATAAGCTGTACTTAATATCATGCGCATACCAATATACCAATACGAATGAGTTTACCTACACCTACCTAGTGAGTAATACAAACTAGGCATATATCCAGATATTACGTCACGGGCGCCTGACATGTAGGATTTAAGATCCACTTGGTGAAGGTGACATAGTAATCAACCAACATGCATGTATCATCATTACTTACTGACATCTCTGTAACAAGGAAGAGCGACGAAATCACTAATTGCTCGTAAACTAGTCTATCAAATATCATCTATAATAACAGCGACACCTAATGAGAACCTATGAAACATTTGATAACGTTAGAACACAGTTCGGCTACTCAATAACAGATGGCGCTGTAATGCGACAGATAAAGTCCCCTTCCAGAGATTCAGTTTTATAAATTTACATTAAACTTCATCACTCACAGCTCTTATTTTACTCTTAACTTAAAATATATTGTTCATTAACATTATCACATTACTCTGCTAATACAGAATATCTGTCAACAATATCTTAAATTTACCTAATTTTACTACAACAAACATATTAATATACTTATGAAACAAATGGCTTATAGCTATGGTATATTTTACATATATATGCCTAGTTATTTGTGGTATTCAAAACATTTATTTTCTTAGGCTAATATATCTTTATGAATATTATCACTACTCACCAATAGATGGCACTGTAAACCTGAAACAAAAATAACAAGATTTCTTACCCATAACTCCAAGTTGTTGTGGTGACAAGGGGGCAGCATCTCCACCACCAGATCCAATGGATCCTGAAGCCAGTGACAAGCGTTCACTAAAACCGAGTGGGCTGCTGCGTCCCCCACTGCCACTGGCTATTGAACCCATTCCTAAAAGAAACAGAAAGGAAATAAATCTATAAAAGTTGTTTTCTGTTATTCATTGTTCATTGGTTTTGTGTGTTGCAATTAAGTATCATACATACATTTTTCAGTTTCAGTTCAGTTCTTTATTCAGTTTTTTACTTTATATTGAGTGGTTTATTAACACATTAAAAACAAGGAGATAACAACACAGGATGAGTGGTCCTCTTAATCATGAAAATAAGAGGCTATATCATAAATTAAGTATACCAGTAGCAAATCTTTTAATTTTTAAGAACCTAGCCACTTTAGATTGTATAAGAATTATAATAATTAATTAATTTTACCTCCATTTGGACTTCGCATCCTGGATATTCTTTTATTGATTGCTCTCTGTATTCTAGGGTTTATGATAGGTTTAGCTCTTCGCCGTGCCAAGTATCTTGATAACACTCCTACAACAACAGCACTTGTTCCAACCACTCCTATACTCCATAGTACCACCTGAAATAAAATTTAATTAAGTACAGGAATTTTTTTGATGTAAATTGTCTATATACTTATAACATAGTCAAGACATTAGAAGAGATTATTGTAACAAATCGGACAAACTAATTAGGTACTTTTGTGTTTGTGTGGCGATGTACTAGAACTAGTAGCATTCTCCAAAAATACTTAAATAACAAGAGAGTAGAGTCCTGGTTCTGTATGCAACCTTGAAACCCATGTCTCCTAAATCATTTACATTTTCTATGAATTTTGAATGAAATGATGGGAAATAATATTTTGTGTATATTAACCAAGTTATAGGTAAAAGCATGTTGCATCTTAAAAATGATAGTAAGGACAATTTTTAATTAAACTAGACTGAAAACTTAAAAATACAAACCTTTTGTGAGGTGGTTAATTGCACTTCATTGAATGATATAGCACGATGCCAATGCTTTATTTTATCTATCAGCGGGCTAGCTTGCAATAAAAGCTGCATAATTAAACACCAATACTGATTTTTACTTATTATTTACAATGTATTCGCGAAAGTATCAGATCGTTGAGGTTATCTTTGCTGTCAATCTTACTTCAATTAAGTTTAGCACAGCTGTAGTTACTTTGTTTGTAATTATAAAATTGAACTTGCCGTATTACATTATAATACAGAGGCATATAAGTTTTATACCAAAGAAGAAACCATATTTATTTATGTACGATTTATGTACATACTTTCGCGAACTATTTTAAATATTTGCAGCTTTGACACTGACTGATAGATATAATTTCACTGGCATTGATATTGATAGGCATAAAAAACAACTGTCATTTTCATTTATGACGTTTTGTCACTGTCAGTTGAACAAAATGCAAAATGGTACATCTGGAACATGCATGCATGCATGATGGTCGATGGAAAAGCTTATCGTTTTCGTTATTTATACTAATGTTTTGATTCATATGTAGTTATTCGGTGTGAGAAAAATCTGAAATAAACAGGAATTACGTTCATTTATTCTCAGTAAATATGTAATTACTCATAATAATGCAAGACCAAATTTTAAAAGTAAAAAAAATGGAAGTCTCTCACGATTTAGTTCGCGACCAAACATTGCAATGTTCCGTAGAAGATCTACCCGACGAAGTTCTCGAGTTCATTTTAGGGTTCCTGCCTCCATACAAAGACTTACAAAACTGCATGGTGGTCTGCAAACGATGGTATATTTGCTCTAAAAGTAAGTTGCTGGATGATATGAATAAATTTACTCTGTATTTTATGAATTACCTACATATATCACGTTAAGAAGCAGGTTTTATTCATAGTTTAAGTTAACATGTTTTACTTTTATTTCAGGTGTTATCCGACAAACTTCGACTAAATTGCTCAAAGCTATAGGAGAGTTCAACATCCTCTGGAAAAATGTTACTGCAAGTGATATGGGATACACCATCACTAGGAGATTCTCACATGCTGCATGTGTGTTTGAAAATAACATGTATGTGTTTGGTGGATGCACAACAAATGCCACTTCATTCAATGATCTTTGGATGTTTGACCTTTCAAAGCGTCAATGGGTGAGACCACTGGCTACAGGCACATACCCTGTGCCTAAAGCTTACACCACAATGGTGCACCACAAGGAGAACTTAATAGTGTTTGGAGGTTGGACATACCCCTCCCTCTCACATTATTACAATCAGCTCACAATGTTCAATGAAATACACTTCTATGATGTGCAGGAAAATAAGTGGTTGCTGATGAATGCAACAAACAGCCCTCCTCCTATAGCAGGCCACTCTGCTTGCATGAAGGGGGATGAGATGATAGTGTTTGGAGGGCTGACACAGTCACCGGCTTTCAACCATGAGATACAATGCTCAAATGATGTGTGGGTGCTGGATCTGCCTACCCTCACCTGGAGAAATCAGCCAACCACTAAACCGAGACCTTCTCCTAGATACTCTCAGTCAGTAATCCAGTTAGATGACAATAGATTAATGCTTCTGGGAGGAGTGCAATCTCTACACAATCGGTTTGTCTATAATGATTGCTGGATACTGAATATGTCTGGGCCAGTGTGGACATGGAAAGAACTGGCTGTCAAAAATAAAGAGTGGGCCTCATCAAATATTTGGTGTAACCCTGCTTGCAGAGTAGGAGATAAAGTTGTGAGCTTAAGTAAAAGCAGGAATGGGTTGAATGGTGCCAGACCATTAGTCACATCAGCGGTTAGGTTGTCTACACTGAACAGACCTGAAAACCCTCCAGTTTCTGTTAGGGTGGAGCAGAGCTTACAGAAACCACTTGGGACAGATCAAAATATCAATGGGAAGAGAGGTGAATTACCAAGAAGACCTCCAAATCAGGCCAAACCTGAACAAGCTAACCCAGTTGCAGGCCCTAGCAATGGAGGCCCTGAGCGTCGAGTTGAGAATAACAATGGAGCAACGAGCCCAAGTGCTGGACCTGCCTCTGATGCTAGCAGGCTCGGGAGGAGAGACTCTCCAATCAGAGGGACTATAAAGGTAATGCCATACATATAATTATATACACAATATATCTTAACTTGACTATGTTCTATTATAATTATTCTTGATCCTTTATGACCCAAATGATATATAAAAAGTAAGATGAATATAGTAAATATATTCTACAGCTATTTTTTATTAATATCATATAGCAGAAATGCTACAGCTTTGTTGTTTTCATAGGTTCTAAATCTGATAAGCACTATGTGTATTTATGACCCATTTGAACTTTGCCTTTCATTCCATTCATATTGACCTAACCTAACCTACCTAACAATAACCATAGCCTCCTAGGCCTAACAGTCGATTCAAATTTAAACTGGAAGGAGCATGTTAAAAAAACCAAATCTAAACTATCCCAATTTGTTTACGCCCTGGCAAATTTAAAAATCAACACTAACACAGAAACTGCAATAACCACTTACCACGCCTACGCCTATTCATGGTTAAAATATGGTATACTACTATGGGGAAACAGCACAGATGCAGAATCACTACTCATCATACAAAAAAAACTTATAAGAATAATAGTTAACATCAGACCCAGAGAAACTTGCAGACCTCACTTCATCCGCCTGAAAATACTCACACTTCCATCCATTTACATTTTAGAAGCCGCGCTATTCACCTGAAAACACAGAAATCTTTTTACTTCCGATAGCAATCCCCGAAGACAAAACAAATTACTGCTACCCGTACCCAGGTTAGAATTATTCAGAAAAGGCCCAGAATATATGACCATTACGATACACAATAAACTCCCACATGATATCCGAAATGAACCCTCAGAAAGAACATTCAAAGCCAAATTAAAAATCTCCTAATAAAAAAAAGTTATTACTCAATAGATGAATTCCTACAAGATGATTCCATTTAAAGATCCTAATAATGTAAGTAACTGATCTCATAGAGAATAAATATATTGTAAGTATGCAACAAAATTATATACATATAATGTATGTAAGAATATCGCAATATAATGTCATAGATAACAGATCTCATACACATTTATATTTATCATAAAACTATGTACATATTGTTTAAAAATTTTAAAGGATATTATTAAGTATTTAGCCATGTAAGTAACTAAATTAGTATAAGTAAAATAGTGTTTAAGTTGATATTGTAAGAAAAGTGCAATGCCCTAAACTAAACAAGCAACAGGGTCACACAATTCATTTTTTTTTTAGAATAAGTTCTAAAATGTAATTTTGTATTGTGTATAGCATATATAAATAAATAAATAAATAAATTGTAATCATATTTAAATTTTTCATTCCAGGAAAGAAATCTGAGGCTAGTTCGCCAACTACAAGAAGCTAATAGATACAGAATGGCTGCATTTGCATGTGATCCAAACCAAGATTCTGTACCGACTGAAAATGATCTCATAAATCAAAGAAATGTTGCCCACTTAGAAAACAGAGGTGAACAAAGGGAACCCTCTCCTCCAGAAGAGCCTCCAGTGAAGCAGCCCGAAGTAAAAAAGAATAAAAGCACCCTCACAATGCATGTTCTCGATATTTCAACAATTGTCAATGGAAATTCATTAAATTATGTGTCATGGCTCTGCCCACGCCTGGGTGATGCAAATGGAGCTCCAGAAGAACTGATCATGTATTCCCTAGTCAAAGGAAACGGGGAACTCATCATGTTTGGGGGAGTTACCAATGGACTAAGCTGCTCTATCAATAATATGTACTCTAACTCTTTGTATACAATAACATCTCCAAGAGATATTATTTAAGTTTTGATCATGCTATTATTTTATGTTTATTAATTCAAACACTAAATTTCATCTTTTATGTATAAAAATAACGTAAAGCTTTGAACTGCATTACAATATCTTAAATCTATCTTTTTGCTAACTTAACCATCTTCAGACTAAGCATGTGGATCTGTAACAATCATACTTTGGCCTATTTTAATTTTATTATAATGTTAAATATATTTTGAGCCATATAGTGAATGTTGTCTATGCAAGACCCTTAGAATGCACAAGTACATAGATTTTAAATCATAAAAGTTACTTCATATAATTTGAATATCTTCAGATTTGTTTCTGCTAAACATTGTAAACTATCACATATTATGTGCAAATTTTGATTATCATGTTTGTGTGTAACATGTTCATAACAATCATTTATAGAATTATTCTAGAATATAAATGTGTTCTGTGATTTCGTTGTAAATATTAAAAGCAGTGTATTATTTTACTAAGTTTATTAAAGTTGGTTGATTATATTGTAAAAGTTTTCAATTTATTCTTAATTTGTATTATTCTTCATCTTCCTTGACAAGTCCTCCAAAAACAGCAGCTGGTACTTTTTTCTTCTGCACAGGTTCTTCCTCGTCTTCATCACTCTTTTCAGAGTCTTCATCTATATCAATTTCATCAGGGTTGACAACCTTCTCTCCACTCTCTTTCAGACCTTGAGTCTCTCCTCTGACAAACATAATATTGCCCTTATTTGCAACAGCCATCTCGGCAGCTTTAGCCTCCAACATCCTCATGCCATCCTTCATTCCTGGTGCCAGGTCAGAAACAGTTCCAGCAGCACCCGCCGCCGAGCTCAACATTTGAGCAGACATCATGTTCACTTGTGTATTGTATGTAGCTTGGACACTCCTCTTGATCCTCAGCATTTCTCTCATTGTATCTTCGTTACCATGCCTGACCTCAAATTCTTTCCAGGTGTTCCAAAACTCTGCTGTGATCCTTGGGTCACACATTTGACTGCAGTGACCGTAGATAGCTCTTGCTCTGTCAATTTCACCAAGACGCGTTTCCATTTCAGCAAAACGGATACACATTTCTCGTGCTCTCTCTTCTGGAAGTGTTTCAATTGCTTTTTCGTAAATGGTGCGCGTTTTAGGTACACCATAAATTTCAGCAGCCTTTTTGATGTAGACATTAAACATTTCAAACATTTGTTCTGGGAGCACTGCAGTTGTGGCTCTTTCATAGACTGACATTGCGTGTCGAGCCAAACCATGTTCTTCTTCTAACTTAGCATACAGCAGAAATATTGATTTCGCAAATTCAGGAGGACAGTGCTCAAGGCATTGTTCAAATAAGTCTCTAGCTCTCTCTAGCTTTGACCCTCCATATCGTTTCAGAAACTTTGTCAAATAAGTATTCCAAATGTCATACACATTGGGCCATCTAAATAAAGCAATTCCCTTTTCATATGCTCTGAATGCTTCTTCAAAATAGTTATGTTCTTCTAAGAATAATCCATAATTGATAATTATTTGTGGAGTAGCTATTTTCAACTCAATGATATGATCATACACAGCTTTGCATGATTGGAAAGTTCCAAAACTTTCTTCTAGATCAGCATACATGGACCAAACTTTCAATGATTTGTACAAGCGCATTTGCACAGTCTCACTGTCATCGTGGTATGCAACTTTTCTTTTAGGCAGAACTGTTGCTCTTTGCATCAATTTTAGTGCCTCTTCATAGTTTTCATGTCTAATTTCCATTTCAGCCCATTCACACCATACAGAGGCTAGATCATCAACCTTGGCATAACTAACTTGTGTGGCCTTCTCAAAGATTAGTCTAGCATCTTCTATCTGTTCATTCTTTTCATAAAACTTTGCAAATCCCACCCATAAGGTGTACAATTTCCCTACTGCTAATTTAGGGTCAACAGTTTGTACCGCTTCTGTGTATGTGTCAATAATTTCATGAGGTTTGTCTTCATACAATTTGACTCTCTTGTGCCATTCTGCAACATTGTGAGGGTTTTGGCGCAGAAGAACTGAGTTGAGAAGCAGGAGTCTCCTTTCCATTAAGTATTCAAACCTTGCCAGCCTCAGTTCCAGATCTATATCATCATCTTCAGAAGGGCTTGGCTTCTTAGCAACTTCTTCCATTTTCTTACTCAGACTGAGTTCTTCAAATTGAGCATAGGCATCAAATACTTGGGTGAAATCTCTCACTGTAGTCACAGTTTGTATAGCTTCTTCATAAATATCTCTTGCTCTTTCAAACAAGCCACTTCTGACATAATAATCAGCCAGTGAGTTCCAGAGATGGCCTAGCTGGTCTGTGTAGCGTCTTAGTCCTCCTCTAATGATTGCATCTACATTTAGTGAATGGATTTGATCAGGGTTCTTAGAAATAAGCTCGCAGAGTTCATTCCACAGTTGGTGGTTAGATTTCCCATGCTTTGATTGGAAGTTTTCATTGTTGACAATTTGAGCTAATTTCAAAGCAGCCTCATCTAGTTTGTTGATAGATATTAAATAGTCAATGTATTCCTCTGCATCTTCCGGACATAGCTTGAGATATCTCCTGAAAACTCTCAGAGCTGTTTCTGGTATGTCATGTCTCTTTAGAAAATTTAAATAGAGAGGCCATATTCTGTGATGTTGAGTAATAGGTAGAGCTCGAAGAGCACAGTCAAAGGCTTTTCTTGTAGTAGTTATCTTGCATTGGTCTGTAAGAAATGTGCAGTAATCCATCCAAATACGAGGCATTTTGTGCATAAATACGAGAGATCTTTCAAAACAGTTATTTACATCTTCATAGGATGGGTCAGATATGCAGCGTCCTCGTATTTGGGATCTCCTCAATTTGAGATAATTATACCATAGCTTGAAAGATCCTGGTAATTCCTTGAGGGCTCGTTCATAAATCATATTAATTTCATTTTTGGGTGCTGCCTTTTTATGTTCAATATACCGAAGCCAGTGTTTCACAGAAAAAGGATTTCTTAGAATTTCTTCTTCATATGGAAGGTCTTCTTCACTCTGTAACAAAATTGTTGGCGGGTTTTAAATAGTTAGACAATTTGGTAAATTCAGGGCAGACTTCTAATTAGTTGCTAGGGTGTAAAATATAACTTAACACCTATAGGTTATTCCTAAAATACTTACGAAGAATATGTCAATTTCTTTCCCGTCTAAGATAGGCATTGTGGTATAATGCGATTGGTTATCTATAAGATGAGAATAATTATTTTCTTCGGCTGAAATTTGTAAAAATCTTTTGATAAATTTGTTATTATCGGTAGCAAAACGAACGAATAATATACGAATTACGAGCCAGCGAAGCGAACAGCGAACAAACAACGCAACCGAAAACGAATGAACATTCTTTGGAATGAACAACTAATTTTGAATGACGGATGACACATGTCATAACAACATTTGTTTACTGCGCCATCTATTGTGAAATAGATAAAGCTTTTATAAAGCAGAAACTTGTATACTTTTTCTTAAAAATTCAAATTTTTATACTCTGTGATGAGTAAAAAGAAAAAACAATTAAGTAAGCACGTTTTCTATTGGCTATATGTGGCAATGACAGTTTACTATCGAATCACGTAACATTTTCAATGAATGTACAATGTGAACGAATGATAATATTTTGTTTATGAAAAAACAATAATGGCGTCAATTTTATTACCGGTGTAAAAAGAAAATCGTTTTCGATAGAATTTTAACGTGAGACCAATGTTTTTCATTTATAATGTCAAAACAAGGAAAAAGAAAAATCACTGTTGAGTTACCTAAATCGAAAGATCTCGCTAATAGACCAAGTGTTTTCGAGCGACTCGGTACTAAGAAATCCAGTGCTAAAAAAACAACTGAACATTGCAGACAGTGGGCTCAGCACGGAACCTGCGCTTACGGTAAAAGTTGTAAATTTGCATCCACTCATGTGTTGATTAGTCCGTCTAAGCAACGCGCTGCAATCAAAGACAGTGAACAAAAGCGTTCGGTGAAAGATGACGGTAAAAACAGAGTTCATTCGGTGCTGGTAGTGCGAGCGGGGCGCAGCCCGGACGGTGAAATCGACAACTGGGATCAAAATGACCTAGAGTATGCGGACACTGATGTGTTAGAGAAACGGAGGCAGCAGCTCCAACGGGAATTAGAGTTACAACTTAAAATGGACTCTAGCAAAGACATGCGCAAAGATAAAAAGAAAGCCGTGTCTAGCACCTCCTCTTCAAGGAGCTCCAGCTCCTCCAGCGCCTCCTCCTCGTCGTCCGACGGCAGCTCCACGTCGTCGTCTTCAGACAGGTAAGCAAGCACAAGTAACATTCTGTCATTCCTGGATCCATTCTCCCATACAAGTCTGGTTGTAACTATTATATTTATAAAATATGTACTTAATTTCAACTAAATCTCATTATCAATCAAAACACAATGTATAAGTATGAACACATTCATAGTCTTATCTTTCATTCTATCCTAGTACTCCTACTTACTATGGTATTTAGAAAGTTGCCACATAAGCATGTTTGCCCATGGAGAGATTGAGTTGCATATGGGTACTTGTTAAATAGATTCCTCTGAAATACATATGTGGCTAGTTCAATATTTATGGTATACATTAAATCTGTGATGTCATGGATGCAGGAAATGTTTATGAAACAACATGATTAACATATTTACATTAACATACTGCTTCCAGTGAATAATTCTCAACTAGTACTTCTATGGTTAATGTAAATATACACAGATAGGTAGGAAATGCTTATCTAACTGCATCAAGTCATTGTGTTTATTCCTGTACGCTTTGTTGCTTATCAATATTGTAATTCATTTGCGTAACCTTAGTAAATAAGAAGAAGCTGCAAATCTTCTGGCTCTGAAAGGTTGTCTTAGGTTCAGATGTTTATTAATTCTTAGAACTTTGGTACTTGTGGCCTAGTTTTAAATCCTGCTGCAAAATAGAATTAGGTATATTTGAACATATATGTACTTATATGTCCATTTACTGGTGTCTGTATCCTCCCAATATTGAATATAGTCTTACTGAGATGTATTGAGTGAGAACTCGTGACATCATGAATTATGGTGTACTCATAATGGATTTTATTATTTGTTTCTATTATATTTATTGCTTTGCCTTTACTAGGGACACTAGGCGAAAATCCAAGAAAGGGAAACTTAAGCGTAATTCCAGTTCATCATCAGATGGAGAAGTGCCAGCCAAAAAGAAATTTATCAAAAAAGATTCTCTAAACAGGGACAAAAATGAATCAAAGAAACCAACTCCCAAAAAAGATGACAGGTCTCTAAAAAAAACAGATAACAGCAAAAAGAAAACAACTGGTAAGTCAAGTTTAGGAAAGAAATCATTGTCACCTGCAAAAAAGTCTGGCGGAACTCCTCCTATCACTTCAAAAGCTCTTGCAAAGTCAACCTCGAAACATGGCAAGTCCCCCATGAGGCGAGAACGAAACAGGAGCGCCTCTCCACACTCTACCAGAGATAAGGATAAAGATCGAAAAGACAAAGACAGGGATAAAGATAATAAAGAACGCGATAAAGACAGAGACAAAACACGAGCTCGGAGCCGATCTCCTAGAAAAGCGAGGTCACGTTCGCCGCGCTCTCATAAAGACGCGAAGAAAAAAGAAAGCTCTGAGAGAAGTAGACCCGTCTCACCTAAAAAGTCTCGGAGAGATGGCAGCACGCAGAAGAAGCGATCTGCCAGCCGAGAGCGCGACCGGCGGGATCATAAGGATAGATCGTTGGAGAGGAGGAAAGACAAGCATGAAGAGAAGGACAGGCATGATAGAAAAGATAGAGGTCGAGACAGAAAAGATAAGAGAGACGACAAGCGGAGGGGGCGCGACCGAGGACTGGGAGGCAGGAGTGCTGACAAGGGGTTGGAGAAACCAAACAAGCCCATGGAGCGGCTACTGCCCAGGCCTGAGGAGAGGTTAGCTGCTCTCGCTGCAATATCCAACAGAACCATCGAAACAGACAAGAACTCGACAACATCGAAAGATAGACAAGACACTCACTCGGAGCGTGGTGGCCGGAAGCAGGACCGCCACGAACGCGACCGGTCTACGAAACGAGACCGCCTGGACAGCATGGATAGAGATCAAGGAGATTACGAGATGGGCATGGACCGCCCGTACGACAACGATCGCGGAATGGACCATTACGATCGTGTCGACGACAGGTACGAAGGTGGCCGCGACGACGACCGCTCGCCGGGGTACCGGGACAGGCATTACGAGGGATATGAGATGGGCGGCCCGCCGAGAGGATATCCCGAGGATGACGACAGAATGTATGGGGATCGTATTGGAGAACGCAGAGACATGGGTAAGTTTACTTACCAACTTAAATTTAGATAAAATATTTTTACACTGTGTTACATTAGGTATGATATCATTTTATGGTATTGGTCAGGTTATGACGACAGGCACCCGCGCCGCGACAGGTCGTGGGAGGGTCGCTCGGCCTCCATGGATCGAGAGCGGTACATGGCACACCCACATAAAGAATGGGACAACGAGGACTACCGCGGCGGCGGCGAGTGGGGCCGCGAGCGACATTGGCCCATACATGACCCACAGGTATAAACCAACTTTATATTTGTAACCTTTAAAAATAAATCTACAAAACTCTTGTTTTTTTTTGTTGACTGGTCTGTTAGCTTAGTTGGTAGTGGCTCTGCCTTCTAATCTAAGGATTGCGGGTTCGATTTCCGCATGACACAAGTATTTACGAACTTTGAAAAATTATATTCACTTGTGTTGAGTCTGGTCGTTTGTATGTATAATATATGTATGTATTTACAAAAGAAAGTATATAAGTATAGTAAGCGCAAAACATCTAGTCCGATCTGAACACGAGGCGTATACCTGCGCAGAAGGAAAAAATGGGTATCAGCGGAGCTCCCCTAGCGGGGTATATGCCACGTGACCGTCCTTGACAAATCACGGCGTAAAAGCGTTTTTTCGTTCTCTGTGTGTGGTTGTCACGTTCGCTAGCTCCACCCACCGAGTACAGTCACGCGCGATATTTTTGTTATAATAAGTGTTTGTTAAGTGTTTTTGTTGAATTTACATTTCGTGTTATTTTGTTATTGTTTCTTGTTACTGTTTTTGTTATTTGTAAAGGTGGCAGCAATCTTTGCACCATAAAGATTAAAATAATATTTCTTGTTAAATTGTTATTTTAATCGAATATTTTTTTTTATAGTAATAATATATTTAGTAATAATATTTCCAAAAGCATGTACCCAATCCTTTAATTAAAATTCGGGAAAAAATATAATTCGTACATACTATTGTAGCACTTGACTGTACATGCGCGGGCCGCTATGATGCAACTTCAGATCGGACTAGAAGTTTTGCGATTACTATAATATATCCGTTATGTACCCACGACACAAGCGTTTGCTTAGTGTGGGGCTAGATGGCGATGTGTGCAAATGTCCCGGAATATTCATTTATTTCTTTTATTTCTTTTTCATTCTTTAAGATCCTGTCCCTATCTTTTTCCTTTTACCATTTCCTTATGACTTTTCTTTCAATTCCATAGATGATGTTCTACTACCATACCTTGTACATGAACGAACCAGTTGATTACCGTAAAAGAGACTACAACACTCCCTGCTTCATCCTATCCCACATGTTCCATGGCTGTCCTTATCCTCACTTTGGTACGTGTTTCCTTGTGTTTGCTGCTTGTGGCGTGTTTCATGGATGTTTGATTGTCGCGTTTGTTTGTAGATGAGCGAGTGGGGTGACAAGGAGGCCGAGATGGACGGCTGGCATCACAGGGGACACCCCGGCCCACATCGCGGCCGCATGCATGGTAATACTAAAACTACATAGATAAAACTATGTTCACTTATGTACGACTATAAACTTATGTTAATTTCAGTTGTGTAAGTAAAGTTCGCGTCAATTTTATTATTTGGCAAAGAGCCAACACACGTTGTTCTTAGTAAAAGTACTGAACCACCAATGAAGAACGCGAAGACATCGGAATATTTGACACAAACTGATAAAAAAACACTTTCGCGTCCTTTATTGGAATTTCTGTATGTATTGCATAAGAAGAGGAATCCTATGTCAAACATTCTGTTTCTCTTGTAAAACTCACGTTGGAGCTATAATTGTGAGTGACATAGGCTACTGGTGTCGTCGCGGGTTTCCACTAGTTCAATATATTCTGAATGTGGCATGTATTCAGTATTCAGTGAAACATGAACTTAAACTAGTTTACAGTTAAGACATGTGCCCTGTCTACATTATCAATAACCTAATGTGCAGAGTACGGTCGCGGGCCGCGCATGGACGCGAAGCGGCGCGCGCGCGAGCCCCCGCCCGCCGCCGACAAGGAGGCTCGGCCTGAGGCCGACGACCCCATCCCCGACGACCTCAGCGAGATCAGCGACGACCCTGATGATATACTCAACAGGGAAGATGTGAGTTTAACTATTAATAAGGATTATTAAAGAGTTCCTCGAGATTTTTACTGGGCTAAGTTAGAATAATCGGAATTTTAATATACATTGGTTAAAAAAGTATGCATAGCGTGATAAGTAGTACGCAAGATAGTGGCCATGTCTGGTATCCAGTTTATTAAACCACCCTAAGAGCCCGAGACATGTGCGTGCCTCTACATATAAAATAAAGCAAATGACACAGTGTTGAAGTGTCTTAGTTATTTACCTTACAGTCTGAGGCACCACGATTTGATCCTACATGAATCATTATTTGCGAATAAATCCTTCTACACAGATGCTTACTTTTTGAAGTAATCAATAGATATACTTGCTGCAGTTTCCACAAGTACCTAGTCTATCTCTTTTTTTCTATTCAATCATGCCTGTGGGATTTTTACATCTAAGTATACATAATATGTATGTTACTATTACGATGTTGGTTTGTTACTCTAGATGGGTGAGAACAAGTTAGACGAGGACAGTCAGACCGCTGCAGCAGATGACAGCAAGCCTGACGCGGCGGAGCGGGACTCTACTCAGGTACTATATAGCCTTTGTTGTCATTTTACAGGTGTGAATAACCAAAATTAACGGCAATTTTATCACATCGTAGGACTATTTGTAGCTATTGAAGTATGAAACTGTATATAGTCTTATGTATTTTATTTTAACAATCTATCTCTTGCTGAAATTTAATAAACATGAACTCGTCAGTTTGCTAACGGGTAAATAACACTCATTATTATAATTAAACATTTTATTATAATTTTCCAGGATACAAGCGGTGCAGCTGACGACAAAGATTCCCAAGACAAGGATGACGATGATAATTTGGACTTTGAGGAAATATCTGACGGAGAGCTCGAGGAGGAACGCACGAGAGGTAAACTAACAATGCCATAACTCATACATACTTACCTCATTTAAAAAATAGAAGCATCTTTTAGTAATAGAAAAACATTGCTAAAGCATAAAAAGATCAGGACGCTGAACACATGGATTTTTGTAAAAACCCAAAATACATAAAATGACTGTTACTTAAGAAACTATTTTTTATTCACTAGCTGTCTTAAGAGTCTTCCAATAATGATGATTGCAAAATTTCTACAATGAATTCCAAAAATAATAGTAAACATTTTTTTTTATGTAGGCACGAAGTATTCTATTACTGAACGTCTTTGTTTTCCCGTGTTTCTAATATCACCTATTATCGTATGGCAGCGGGTCTG